>RJVU01051519.1:2623197-2703049 GCA_003731715.1 Anabarilius grahami | reverse complement strand
ATATATATATATATGTGTGTGTGTATATATATATATATATATATATATATATATATATATATACATATACATATATATATATATACATATAAATATACACATTTATATAATATATATTTAACAATTAATGAAAGTGATTTTATTTTAAATTAAGTTTTACTTTACAGTATTATTAGTTAACAACAACACTGCTTGCTCACTGTAGGGCATAAAGATGAATATATTAAGACATACTTTTCTATGAAGCTGTAAATGAAACTGCTTTACGAAGTGGACCTGTGGAATATTGATATTAGTACCACCTTATTTTTTGTAAAGCTGCTTTGAAAGGGGCAGTTGTGGCCTAATGGTTAAAGAGTCGGACTTGGAACCCGAAGGTCGCGGGTTCGAGTCTGTGGGGGGAGTGAATGAACAGCACTTTCTTCCACTCTCATTACCCACAACTGAGATGCACTTGAGCAAGGCACTTAACACCCCATCACTCCCCGGGCGCCGCAGCAAAAATGGCTGCCCACTGCTCCAGGTGTGTGTGTGCACTTGGACTGTAAAAAATATGGACGTAGTGTCCGTGATGTCACCCGTAGGTTTCTGAAGAGCATTTTTGAAACCTAAAGCCGGTTGTCGCCATCTTGGCAGCGCGTCAATGTGCGTCATTCCCGGATAACAGAAAATGGGCAAAGAGGCGGGACGTGGGTGGAGCTGAGGTGATGTGACGGCAGTAGACAAACGGCTAGTGGTGACAGCAGCAGCAATCCACCTGTCACTCAAGTGGCCGCGCCCTTAATTATGCCAAACTTTAAGGCTTAATATAATTGAAATGGATGTTATAAAAAAATTCACCCCCCCTCACAGTTGTCATGAAGGGCAAAATTAGCTATATAGACCAAAACCACAATTTGTACCAGGCTGTAAAAGTTTTTTTTTCTGCTGTAAAGTTGGGCATTTTAACATGAGGCTCAATGAGATTCTGCTCTTTTGGAGCCTGTGTGGCCAGTCGATGAATTGCAGTGCAAGTCACTTCCGTATTGGCTTCAAGAGAAACGGGGGGAGGTTGCCGCTTGACTTGGATGGGTGAAATACAGAACACAAATTCCGAGTATGGGACACCAAACTTGGTTACACGTCACATCACTTTCACTTTTTGAAAGGACTCACAGGTGTAGAGATCCATAAACGATTAATAAACACAAAAAGCGACATCTTTTGTCTTCATTTTGAACAGTAGCCTGTATTGATTATTTTATCATATAAAATATGCACACGTGCTGAGATTTCATGAGTGTTTTAAAACTTCTCACTGTCTGTAAGACCCTCAATATGACAGTCCAGACACAAACGTCCTGATATGTCCTCGAGGACCATCTCAGCGCCAAGACATCATTACACTTTAAAAGCGCAACATCTGTCTGTTACGTGCACGTAAAACACACTGAGTTTATTTTAATGAGACACTCATGAAATGTGATCTGCAAGGTAATATAACATGACAGTCTTAAAGGGCAACATGTCACATCTGATTCTGCAGCTTTATGGCCTTGCGTTAAAATTGAATAATGGGAAATTGAGTTTTCACAAAGTCTGAAATGTTTGCTTATGACTTATCAGCTCATAAAATACAGTAATAATTCTCTGTGCACTGTAATATACAACTAAGAGCTGGATTAACAATAAAACAGCCGACTGTTTAATGCAGTTTGAGTAAAAAATAACTATAATGCATGGAAGAAAACTTACAGTGAGAATTAGAATGAAAAATTTGGGTCAGTAAGATTTGTAATGTTTTTGAAAGAAGTCTCTTCTGCATTTATTTGATCAAAAATACAGTGAAAACAGTCATTTTGTGAAATATTTTTACCATTAAAAATAACTGTTTTCTACTTAAGCTGCATTTATTTGATCAAAAATACAGTGAAAACAGTCATTTTGTTTTAAAGCTGCATTTATTTGATCAAAAATACAGTGAGAACAGTAATTTTGTGAAATATTTTTACCATTAAAAATAACTGTTTTCTACTTGAATATATTGTAAAATATAATTTATTCCTGTGATGCAAAGGTGAATTTTCAGCATCATTACTCCAGTCTCACATGATCCTTTATTTGAAATAGAAATCTTTTGCTCATTATAATGTGTCCTTGCTGAATAAACATATTCATTTCTTTAAGAAAAAAAATTGAATGGTTGTGTTGGTACAATTTATATTTGTCTAAGCATTTAAGGTCTCCTGTAAGCACATAACAAAACGTATTATCTAAATATCTATGCCTGACAGAGCATTAGCCAATGAGGACCAGAGCAAAGAGACAAATCGCAATATTTAAATCAGCTTGAATTATGAAGCGGGTCTAATTGGCAGGTGGACAGGCTTGTGTCTGTAATGATTCACATCTAGTGTCCAAATGTGACTGCAGGATTCAGTCAGACTCATTTTATGCAGGAGAGCGGAGGTTTTTCTCTTCGTAATAAAACCCTCATATGCTTCATTCTCTCACTGTGACTGCATGATAAATCAAACTGGAGATATTTCAGCAGAATTTAGCCCAAGGAGAGGTAATTTAAATAATATCTCGCGCAGAGCTGCTTCCGAATAAAAATTATGTCTCAGGCAATATTTCATCCAATATGAAGCCGAGAAAATGATTTTCTTCCTAAATAACAAAAACGCAGTAATTCAAATAGGCAACCTTTCTATAAGCAAGGTTAATTACGTCTCTCTCTGGAAGAGGAGATCGCTAACATGCGGAAAACAGATGCTGGCGTTCGCAGCAAGCTTTCAAAACATGATGCGTTTCATTACTCTTGTCATTACTGAGCGGATCATTTCATGCTATAGAGTTAGGAAGCAATCATGAAACATTACGTTAAGTAAGTATTCCAGATAATACTGTGTCACTTATCATGTTTGCCATTATTTTGGAAAGGATCTGACTCCATTCCTGATGAATAAAGGTTACTATGTAAGTTAGAAGAGCTTGAGTCAAGGTCATGATGGGAACAGTTTAAAGATGTAAAACTGTTACAGCCACTAATGGGACTTGATTATTAAACTGAATTATTAATCCAGAAGTAGCCTGGTGGTGGGGAAAAAGCAAAATGACACTCCAAATGAGTTTATAATTGTGACAGTAACAGTTATTAACATGCAGATCTGCTTTAACTGTAGATTAAGTTGACAGACCACTGTGGCCTTTTAAGTAAAATTAACTTTTTTTTTTTTACTTAAACTTCACCTAAAATTAAGTTACACTTTTTTTAAGGTGACGTAGTTACATTGTGCTTACTCAAATAAGTACGGAGGAATATTAGTTAACTACATGTACTTACTACAAAGTTAAGGTTAGGGGTTTGGTTTAGGGTTAATTACTTGTTATTATGCATAATATTCTGTTATTACTATAGTAATTACATGTAGTTCTGTGTAACTGCATCACCTTAAAATAAAGTGTCACCCCACTTTATTATGCCCTTTCCTCACTAACTTCCCTCCGTCTCATTCACTTGGATGAACGAGTACCCACTACTGGTGGAACCCTTGCAATTGGTTTAAATGGAACACCCCAAACCCTTGATCACTTGTTTGTAAATTAATTGCGAGCACCGAGTTGCTGTTGTGACGTCACAGTTGTGTTGTATTGTGGTCTATGGATCTGCCTGAAGTGTACATATGAGTAGACTCACTCCCTCTGTCAAAGTCAAGAGTCTGTCCAAATAAACTTCCCTTGTCCACTTGACAAACTTGAATGCACCTCAAAATGGCGGCGGGGATTCCCCTGAGGGGAAGTGCTTAGGGAAGTTCACATGCATTTGTCTAAAAGTGGATTTAAAGGGTTAGTTCACCCAAAAATTTAAATTCTGTCATTAATTACTCACCCACATGTCGTTCCAAAACTGTAAGACTTTCGTTTATCTTCGGAACACAAATTAAGATATTTTTGATGAAATCTGAGAGCTTTCTGTCCCTCCATTGACAGCCTACGCAACTACCAATTTCAAGTCCCAGAAAGGTAGTAAAGAAAAAAACTATTAAAGTAATCCATGTAACTCCAGTTATTAACAGACTATAGATATAGAAAGACGGTTCACTCCTATTATTTATGAATGGGAGAAACTGCAACGCGCAATATGGCGGAATACGTCCTGCCTTCTAAGTAAACGAGCCAATCGCTGATTGGTAAAGTCTTTGCTTCATTGCAGCTGCCGTTAGAAGCTTCGGTTCCCATAGAAACCTGAGACTCCAGCTTACCGTGCATTCACACTGCCGCCGGTGAGAGCGTCAAAGTGACAGGAAGTCATTCATTTTCAATGTGAGCCGGCGGCGAGCTCCGGCGAGAGCGGCGTGGCGCGTCTTGGACGGTGAGAGCGTCGAGGAGAGTTGAAGTCAGGTCAACGTTATGGTAATGAGCTATGACGCGGTTCAGCGGCAACCAATCGGAATGTAGAGGTCCTCGCTTGAGAGGATTCCGATTGGTTGCCACAACTTGTCATTTACTTTGACCCTCCCGCCAGCGGCGGTTTGAACGCACAGTACAGCGTTGTTGGCAGGGCAGCCAGGGCGAATTTTGACGCTCTTGTCGGCGGCGGTGTGAATGCACAGTTAGGATTGCACATGCGCATTGGCTTGTCTAGCCTGAAAAATATATTTTTTAACATTATTTGAGCATAAGAAAAAACATTTATGGGACAGTTTGTCAGATTTTGTTTCTGATTAGAAATATGTTATTTAATTGTGAGTTCACCAAGCATTTTGAGATTTCAGGATTACCCCGTTCAAATAGATAGGATTTGGTCTTGGATGCCTGAAATAACTGCCTGGAGGCCTTGCAAATATGGCCGCCGAGTGATGTGAAAGGGACTTTCCTTGAAAGGGACTTGGATATTAATTCATTTCCAATGCGCGTTCACCAGAGCACCATGAGTGTTGTGTTGACGCAAGAGCGGATGCTGTTAAAGTGGTAAATTAAGTTTTTTTTTGTGTGTGTGTGTGCAAACAAAGCACTCGCGTTGCTTCTTAAAATTGAGGTTAAACCACTGCAGTCACATGGATTACTTTCTCGATGTCTTTACTATCTTTCTTGGCCTTAAAAGTGTCAGCTGCGTAGCTGTCAATGGTGGACAGAAAGCTTTCAAATTTCATTGAAAAGATCTTAATTTGTGTTCCGAAGATGAACGAAAGTCTTACGGGTTTGGAACGATACGAGGGTGAGTAAATAAAGACAGAATTTTCATTTTTGGGTGAACTAACCCTTTAAAACACCAAAGACTTTTTTTTTTTGTCCATCATGTATATATTGTGTTAAAAAAGGACCATATTATCTTACCATTCATATCATATTTGATCAGTAGCTGCCATTCAGTTGATGGGTTGAACCTTGAGAAGATCAATTCCTGTCAATCATCACTGAACAAAGAACCTGAAGATAGAAAGAAAAGGAGAAAGACAGACAGTGAGAGAGAGAGATGGAGGTTCATTAGTGTTTCATACGTTTTTAATTGGCTCTAGCTGTTTGTAGGAAGGTGATGTGATCTCTCCGGTGTGTCACGGTCCGCTGTGCCCTGGAGATGGTCTGAGGGGGCCGGAACGGGAGGGCTGTCACCGGATGACATGGCAGATGAAGCCCTGTTTGGAAGTGCAGGTGTGAGGCCGGTGCTTTGATGGAGACCTCACAGACACCAGCTCCTCACACACTGAATACAGAACAGCTTGATCTCTCTCCACAACCTCTTACACATGACTGCCGCACACCCCCGTTTTCAGTGGATTTGTTCAGTCAGTATGATATACTACTTACAACATGCTACCTTGATGCTGGTCATTACAGTATTCCAGGTGTGCTAAAATATGCAATCATTGTAAAATACACATGCAATATGGCAATACCAAACATATAACCCATCCTGTTTGTTTTTCATCCTGTCTCTCTTCAGCTTTGTCTCTAGGCTTTTGTGAGGATATGCAGACAGGCCCTAAAAGAGATGTACTATTACACTCCGACCAGCCTGCCGGACTCATAAAAGAGCTGCTCTTTGCTTTCAACATGAGAGCTGTTTCCTCTCGGCCTGTGAGCTTCCTCGCCACCCAATTTGCAAGAGACGATTCACAAAACTTAAAAGTGTTTGGCTTGTCAGATTTCTACCCAGCAAGCAAAGAGAGGCTTTTATGGACCTAATTAATGTCTCTGTGTACAAGATTTATATCTGAGAAAAGCACACCATGCTCGCGATATTAGCGTTAGTTTGTAAAAACACAAACAAATACACATGCAAACAAAAACACACACATAATCAGCACCCAGGCGGTGTAACACAGGAAGTGCTATAGGTCCAGAGCAGGTGAGATGAAAGAGATGTCTGTGTGGCGTGTTTTATCAGCGCATGAGAAAGATGGGGAGGATTTGTCTCTGTTAAAGGGATACACTGCTCCTTTATTAAAGCCATTTATCACCTTTTGAATATTCTCCTTTAATGGGCTCTTGCCCCTAATTACCCAACTTTGTCAACAAAGAACACGCCAGGCAGACCAGAGCATCTCCTGTCCTCCTCACATACATGTCTTTCATTCCCACAGGCTCTCGCTCTTTCTCTCTCAGTGTCAATAAGCAGCATTTCTCATGCTGTTGTTAAGATTAATTCAGACGCTGTCCGTAGACTATTTGTGCGTGTAGGGAACGCTGGGTGTCTCAGCACAAATTTGGTTGTATTTCATTTCAGATGAATGAATCTCAGTTTAGATTTTGTATAAATGCTCTCATCTAGGGCTGGGCGATGTATTGAATATTCACAGTATATTTGCAATGATTTTGCTGGTGATACAATTTTTTTATTTGGCCGTTAAATTTCCTAGAGGCCATGTGATTAGAGTAGTTTCATGTTTTAATGTTGCCACTGATTTAAACGCAACATGAAATTAAAATGGACCCTATTTAATTATTTATTTTTAATGTTTCTGTTCTTAATGTGCATGATTCTTCTGCCCTATTGATAAAGGAAAACAAATGTTTGTCTTTGTAAGCTTTTATTAAAATGCACCTTTATGGCTGACGTCATCTCTTATTTTTCCATTCCTGCATCCATCCTAATCAGTGTTGCCAAGTCCGCAGTTTTCCCGCGGAATTGGGCTACTTTGACACTGTTGCCACGGGTTTTTCATATCTGTGGGTTGAAGCACCAAATAACATGATATTTAGCTCTTGGAATGCGAATTTTACCAGGGGAACCCCGCCAAAATCGCGAATTTTACCCCCCGGAAAGTAATTTTCACCGGGGCACCTTTTTCTACTCAATCCCCCCCAAAAAATTGCAATTAGTGCCGTAATCTGTACACAAATTCGTGATTGCCTCAGTCCCATTTAAACCTCATATGAAAACGGTAGCAAGCGTTTAGTCTGAGTTATTCAGCGAGTTCCTCAGTCCGCAGCGTCAGAAGCGGAGGAAAAGGTGTGTGTTTATCGATAGATTGTCATGATATGTGCAGTTCTTTGTCATAAATGCTGTTTACGTAAGCAATACAAAACAGTTTCCCATCCACTGTAAAGTTTTCGCTGCATTCACCCCTCATCACACTATTGTTTTCCTCCAGCGAAAACGAAATGTGAAGACACTTTAGAAAATGTTATTTTCATTTGAAAATTTAATTTTTAAATTAAAATGTATTATTGTGGATGTGGCATTAGATTAACATCATGCACAGAAATGATTAAAGACACAATTACACTGTAAAAATGATTTGTTGGTTTAACTTAAAGTAGCCTAACCTGGTTACCTTCAAATTTTGAGTTCGTTAAAACAAAATTTGAGTAGTGGCAGACAGCACTCATTCAATGAACTGATTTAAACTGCTTACCAGATTGAATGACAGAGACAGAGAAACATCATGTAGTTATTTCGTTCTACCAAATAATGAGCCAACGGCTGATTGTGACATTTATAGCCTGTAAAGGAAAAACGGATGCGTTAACAGAAAAACCATGCATTGATTTTTAACTCGATTTGTACGGTTTTAGTTCTAACATTAAATATGTTGAATCTAATTGGCAACAACATATTGGATATAGCAAAAAGGAAAATTATCAAGATATTTTTTTTTTTAGCTATATACAGTATATTGCCCATATTCTCATCTTGGGATAAAGGCTTTTTAAGGTGAAACTCACTCTAATCTGTTAGTGTGGGTCAGGGATGTCCTGTGTTTGTGTGTGTATGCGCGTCACAACTATTACAGGAGTTTCCGGGTCCTTCCCTCACAAGCTGTTTTTGTGTTTGCAGTGCAATTAGCGACTTAACGAGCTGATCTGAATGAAGCACATGCACTAAAGAGTTTCCGAGGAGCTGAATGAGACACGTCAAAGCTTTTGTTTGCCTATTAGACGACACAAAAAGAGGTTCAGTGCAGCAAGATTCAGAGATAAAGAAAGTATATTGGGCAACATTTATTCTACCTATCAGACAGAAAAATCACAAATGATATATCTTTGAAATGTCAATTATTTCTTCTACATAGCAGTGTGATTTAATGGAGAGCAATTGGAGACTTTGTTAATGCTAATGAAACATCTAAGACTAAACTGATATGTAAATTAAACACAATTAAGAATTCCTCCTTTAAAAAATCACCAATAAGATATCTTTAAAGGGGACCTATTATGCAAAATTCACTTTTACATGGTGTTTGAATATAAATGTTTCGACAGTGTGTGAACACAACCACCCTATGAAGATATAAATCAACCCACTCTTAATCCTCATAAAACCTCAACAGTCTCATAGAACAAGCGTTTTCATTTTCTGACATCACATTGCTCAGGCCCCGCCCTCGATTGCGGACAGACTCTGTCGTATTAGCATAGACCCCGCACTGAGCGAGTTGTACATTGTCTGCCATTATCTCGACGCCGGAGCAGATGTAGCGACAGGAATGTCTGGTAAGCGATTGAGGAGTTGTTGTTGGATGTAAGAGTGAACGTAACACAGTGGATTAATTTTGTTTTTGAAGGGAATGCACCACAGATCTAATATACACATGCGATTTCTGTCCCTGCTGTTACCTTCACTGACATAACCGACTGTGTTTATTTGAACTTTGTCAAATACACACAAGGTTATGTCAAAAACACACAGTTTAAGTACAACAAAAAAACACATGAAAGAGAAGTTAGTTACTCTTGTGATGTACCATCTGACAGCCAGCTTTCTGTTCATGTGCTTCAGATGTGTGCCATCAGAAAACAATAAATTGGAAGTTTAACCTGATATAGCTTTAAAATGCATGGAAAAATTAACTTTTATGATGAAGAAGAACTGCACTGTCCGTGAGCATGATCGCGATATATATGATAATCAAAACCAAACAGATGTCTTGTTAGTATTTGGGACAGCATCCAATGCAGGCAGCAGGAGCTATGATCGTGGAAAGGGGGTGGGGAGCAGCAGCTCATTTGCATTTAAAGGCACATGCACGAAAACAGCATGTTTTTACTTGCACTCAGAAATGGGTCTTTACAACATGGTATAATAAATGATCTGTGAGTCATTTTAAGCTGAAACTTCACAGACACATTCTGGGGACACGTGGGATTTACATCTTGTATAAAGGGGCATAATAGGCCCCCTTTAATATCAGTTGTTTCTACAAGCAAAAAAAAGAGAGAGTTTTGCTGTCTGAGAGTCTGCTGCTTATCAGATGTTTCTCTTGATGAGAATAAAATACTCCATAAATCTCACACATTTCTCCTCTAGAGTTTTAGAAGAGATCCCAACAATGTTTTAAATTGAGATTTGCCAATTTCTGCTTTCAAAAGTCAGAGATTTCCATATGAACTCAAATATTTCTCATCATATTCTCCCTGTTTTGCCTTCTTTGCTAATAGTTGTCTGTGATTTTCCTATTATTTTAGGACAGACATCTAAAGCAAAATTGATACATAAAACAAAATTGAGAATTAAAGTTGGCATTAAACGGAAGTTGCAGAAGGCTTTTCTTCCTTATTGTGATCCATATCAGAGTAAAATTGCAACTTGAACAAGAAAAAATGTTGGACGGGACATTTTGTCCACGGGGAATTTGGTTTTGCTATTGGTGGATCTCATGTGAGTGACAGGTTGCCCTGCCCTCACGCCAGTAAACACATCATCAGAGAAGCAAGAGAAGCATCAGATAATTATTTTGATTATAGATGACGAGGGCACATGAATTGAAAAAAAAATAATGATGTGGACAGATAATTATAATAAATACTGATCTGATGCAAAAGCAATAAAGCAGCTAGAACATTCACTTGCTAACAAATCTGAGCGCTAAACCAACAGTTGTGTGCCGTAAATGTGGATCCTCAAACTGAGTGTGAACAGGCAATTTGAGAGCAGTAAAGATCAACCCCTGTGGATGACTGCAGCGCTGTACTGTTGTCTTTATTTACCCACAGCTAAATTTCAAATAAACACACAAACGCACACACACTGAAATGAGATCATTTAGCACTGAAAAACGGCTAGTCGTTTCTTTCATTTTGAGACTTTGGTGTAACTTAAGTGTCTGCAAAGGTTCCCTGGTGTGTAATGTGGAAGTTGTACTTGTGTGTGTGTGTTGGTGTTTCTCTTCTCGAGTACAGTTATTAACTGTTTAGAGAAAAAACACAAAACTGCTCCACTACTGTTCAAAGGCTGAGCTCAATCCTGATTGGATAACGCCTCGTTATCACAGTCAAACGGAATGAATCAAATACATTGATCAGAAATACATTTTATGCTTCCATGAGCAATATTGAGATTTTAAGGATCAAAGAGCTTGTTAACCCAGTGGTTAAACTGTGCTGGACCAACATGAAGAACCTGTACGGTTTTAAACACGTCAATAATGTCACCAAAGCTGCTAATGAACATTGCCCATCTGATGTAGTGTGTGTGTCATTACACTGGGGACAATCCACTGTCATTTCAGATCAGAAATGCCTGAATGAGATAAAAATGAATCATATACATCATAGCCATTGCTTGACTTAATGTAGGTGCAATAGCAGATGGTGTCCAATAGAGGCCAGTCTCTCTGTATTAGTGCATATGCGCATTGAACATACAATATACATTAAATATACACTACAGTTCATAATAATAGTAATAATACTTTTATTTAATAAGAAATATTTCTTGGGCAGCAAATCAGCATATTAGAATGATTTCTGAAGGATCATGTGACACTGAAGACTGATGCTGAAAATTCAGCTTTGCATCACAGGAATAAATTACATTTTAAAATAAATTCACATAGAAAACAGTTATTTTTAATTATAATAATATTTCGTAATAAACTGTTCTTAATGTATACTTGATTAAACAAATGCAGCCTTGGTGAGCAGAAGAGACTTTTTTTTTTAAATCTTAAAGAATAGTAGTGTATATATTATTATTTAATTAAATATCTTGAATATTATATATTAAATGTATTTATTTGATTTATTGTATTTATATAATCATATTATATGTGACCCTGGACCACAAAACCAGTCATAAGTCACACGGGTATATTTGTAGCAATAGCCAACAATACATTGTATGGGTCAAAATTATCGATTTTTCTTTTATGTCAAAAATCATTAGGATATTAAGTAAAGATCATGTTCCATGAAGATATTTTGTAAATTTCCTACCCTAAATATATAAAAAATTAAGGAATATGCATTGCTAAGGACTTCATTTGGACAACTTTAAAGGCGATTTTCTCAATATTTTGATTTTTTTGCACCCTCAGATTCCAGATTTTCAAATAGTTGTATCTCGACCACATATTGTCCAATCATAACAAACCATACATCAATGGAAAGCTTATTTATATCAGCTTTCATATGATGTATACATTTCAATTTCAAAAAATTGACCCGTATGACTGGTTTTGTGGATCTGGGTCATATATATATAATATACATAATATATATTTAAAATAATACATTAAGCATTTAAGGTCCATTTTTGTGATAATTCTCATTTGACTCAATGATTAAATTATTCAGTGTATAAAAACATAAGAAATATTCTGTTTTAAAGCACACATCTTGCTTTGCCAAATCTAACATTTGTTTTGCATGAACACAACCATATTAATTTAATAAGGCGTTATAAAACTTATATGAAGTATTCTAAAAAAAATAATAATAATAATGAATGGGAAAAAACACACACACTATCTCAAACATCACATGCAGATGTCAATTTTATAGTAAAACATTAAACACCTTTGAAATCCTTAAGTATTATGAAGCACAAAGTAAATCTCCTCATTATCTCAAGCNCACATGCAGATGTCAATTTTATAGTAAAACATTAAACACCTTTGAAATCCTTAAGTATTATGAAGCACAAAGTAAATCTCATTATCTCAAGCCTGTGTGAGTGTGTTGATGAATAGCACACATTGCTTTTCACTTAATAGCTCTTAGATGTCATTTTCAGTATTGGCAGTAGGTGGCAGGATCCATACATTGATTTAATGTGGTCATCTCATGAGGGCTGAGGGGGTGATGTCATTCTGACCAGCACACAGTCCTGAGGCCTGCCAGAACCTCCATATGAGAACAAATGCATGCCTTATTAAGTGTGCAACCTCTCACTAGAACCAATATATTTTAAAACACATAATTCCAACTCTGAATTCTGATTGGATGAGGCAAAAAGTGTGTTGAGTCAGGCTCAATTAAGCAGTGAGTGATTAGCAGGGAACTCACCAGGAGGTTCTATAAGGGCCATTAAGGGCCCCTGATTAGAGCCACAGTATCTGAATCTGTCTCTCTGCACTGACTGACACAATTCTGCTTTATTGGCCAACATAAAATGCATACATGTTCTTGAACGTGTGTGTTTGCATGCACAGTCTATATGTTTAATCAAAACAGTTTTTGGCTATTTTGCACTCTGACAGTCTTTCAGCTCAATAATGCAAAGCGCCATTTGCATAACAACACCACCATGAGCCATAATCAGGGCTGAGAGAAGCTTTGGCTTCATATATTGCCAATGGGTCCATCCAGAATCAAAGGCACCTGCATTACAGCACTACAGCTCCTGTTAGATGCACATTAAAACTAAAGTGCCTGTTTGGGATGTGATACAGAATTAAAAGGCAAAGAGTTTAGAATGAAACACGGGCATTAGTGAGTACTGCAAGGCATTGTGGTCAATTCAGCTGGCTTTTAGGACACATCATACAATCAGTAACATCATTTTATGCTGATACTGGCATTAAAAACATGGTTTCTGACAAAAAGTGTCCTTTAATTCTGTCACAACTAAACAAGTCAGAATTTTTGAGCAATTTAATTATTTTGCAGCACACTTTTTCTTTTTTGTGTGTGTGTCACAAAAATATTCCCTATTCTTTCCATTTCTAATATAAGCCTTTATCATTTGATGTGAGTCAATCTGTTATGTTCTGTTATTACCTTTTAAACATGGTAACTTAAAAAAAAAAAAAAATGTGTTGGAATATATGTTGACTTACATAAATGGTCAAGTTCAGACACTTAAAGTTCATTAAGTAAAGCTTTTTATTAATTGTTAAAATTATTATACAATGGCAAGAAAATTAACATGATGGAAATAACTTGATAATTCATTGCTCACTGACAGAAAGCTACTTGATTATTTTAACATTTAAAAATTTTGATAATTTAAAATTTTGATAATTTTCTCAAACAGGACTGAATGTTCTAGCATGAGACAAATTAAATAAAACCACAAAACATCACAGAATTCATCAAATCTATTGCTAATAATGATGGTTACTACAACTGCTTATCATACAAAAGTAAAGAAAAAAAATTCTTAAAATCAAACACAGAAAGGTATTAAACTCACCATGAACTGCACGGTCCTAACAATATGCAAAATTATTAACATGACGCTGAATAGGAAAATTGGCAATTCGATTTTTCAGGTGACAGTATCTGCACTGAAATAGTCTGGTTTTATAAACAAATAATGTGGGAAGCATTTTCTTCTCACTTTTAAAAATCATTAAGTCTGTTGATTTAACTATCCTAACTTTGGTGGTTAGTTGTGTTATATTATTTGCATTAAGCACTGCTCTTCCCTCCTGTCCGTGACACAATCAGAACAAACTTACGACCCATTTTGGGGTCCTGATTTAACAGTTGCATTGCAACAGTGCATGCATAATTAAGTCAAATAAGAATGAGTACCAATTATGATTTTTCAGAATGACTTTAAAGGGGACCTATAATGCCCCTTTTACAAGATGTAATATAAGTCTCTGGTGTCGCCAGAATGTGTTTGTGAAGTTTCAGCTCAAAATACCCCACAGATCATTTATTATAGCTTGTCAAATTTGCCCCTATTTAGGTGTGAGAAAAAACACACCATTTGTGTGTGTCCCTTTAAATGCAAATGAGCTGATAATTTTCTCAAACAGGACTGAATGTTCTAGCGTGAGACAAATTAAATAAAACCACAAAACATCACAGAATTCATCAAATCTATTGCTAATAATGATGGTTACGCTGTGGGTTTCCCTCCAAAATGATGTCACTTCCTGGAGAATAATGTAAATAAGGAAATGGCTTTTTTTTATTATACAAAAGGATAATCCAATAGATCATAGAAAAATCGAAAGTACTTTTTAAACAATTTAAACAATATTCTCAAGAAAACATGTTCTGTTTGAAACTTGAAAATGAAGAGACGGTAACACTTTACTTGAAGGGGTGTGCACAAGACTAACATGACACCTTCATAATATGAAGGAGGTTTTATGCATGTTTATGACAACTGTCATTAAATGTCATTCGCTCAATTATGTCATTTTTAATGCAAAGATGACATTGTTTGAGATGTCCGAGTTATGACAACTTGACATAAACCAATACATCATAACCTGTCAGTGTCTTTGTCATGACAACTTGACATTATTTAGCTTTATGGGCTAACATTACATTAAACTGTCATGTGGATGGTTTTGACATTGGCTGTCATGAGGCCATTATAATAGTGTCATGAATATTTATCTTGACCTCAACTACAGTGGTACAAATTGAACTTGTCATTACAATGTCATTAAGTGACAATACTCTGACAAATAATTTTATAACAGCGTCATGAATATTTTTAATTTCATGTTTTTTAGTTTTTTTTTTAAGTTTCCTCCAACAGAAGGTCAGATAATAGACAATTTCAAATTTCTTAAAAAAGATGATGACACTGTTATAAAATAATGGTAACACTTTATTTTAGGGTCTTTTAACTAGTTGCTTATTACTATTAGCATGCATATTACTAGAATATTGACTATTTATTAGTAATTATTAAGCACATATTAATGCCTTATTCTGCATGACCTTATTCTAGATTCTTAATCCTACCCAATACCTAAACTTAAAAACCATATTTAGAAGCAGTAAATTAGGAGTTTATTGAGGGAAAAGTCATAGTTAATCGTTTATATATGTGTTCCCTATATAAGTGTTACCAAAATAATGTAATGTAATGTTAACCCATAAAGCTAAGTAGTTTTTTAAGTTTGATAATTAATCTGCTATGTCATGTTTATTACAGGTTATGATGTCTTGGCAATGTCAAGTTGTCATGACAAAGACACTGACAGGTTATGATGTATTGGTTTATGTCAAGTTGTCGTAACAAAGACATATCAAACAATGTCATCTTTGCATTAAAAATGACATAATTGAGCGAATGACATTTAATGACAGTTGTCATAAACATGCATAAAACCTCCTTCATATTCATGACCTGTGTTATGTCATGATTATGAAGGTGTCATGTCAGTCTTATGCACACTCCTTCAAGTAAAGTGTTACACTTGTTTTATAAACACTTGTACAACATATATCAATAATATATAAATAAATAAACCGTCTAATAAAAAGGTATAGATACATTTAGTAAGCATTTTTGCTTACTGCCTAATGATATGACATAAATCAAGAGATAAGGTGTGTTATAACTATGAAGTCTCACGGTATTGCCAGTGTCAGGTTTCCACTAATAAAGCAATTAATCAATGACTTTATAATATATAATCAACCATCTATAATTTTAAAATAAGAGCACATTGCTAAAAACTTTGCATTCTTAATACAAATCAAATGAAGTATATTTTTATATAATTAAAAACATAAATTCAACTACATGGTGTTGAATGCAAATATGAATGTATTTATTTGTCAAACCTCTGCATGTCTCGGTGTGTGTGAACGTGTTTCTCACTCAGGCCTGTGCTTGCAGAGCACGTCTCTAACTCACTGAAATATTGAAAAGCTTTTGTTTTGCCTAGTTAACCAAGCGCTGGTGTGACACAAACTGTGAACAATGCCATGGCACACGCACGGGACTCCTCAACTCTATTATTCATGACAGGAGGACAGCAATCCAAACAGAGAGGGAACAGCATTCATCTGAGTTCAACACTAAACCAGTGCTTCCCAACCGCTTCTGCTTTAGGACATCAAGTGGTGACCCGACACAGTACCACAACTGCTTACCCCTTTGTTGTGTGTTTTCGGGGGCAGGGTTTATGTAAATTTTAGGGTTAGTGATGTTTTAAAGTGCCCCTTTTGGAGTCTCTCTAAACCCCTCCTTTGTGAGAGCTGCTCTGCTCTGATTAGTCAGATTGCTCTGATTGGTCGGCCACTTACAGCACATGTTGGAAACGAAACGCCTATTACCATATCTGAATTTCAGCTCCGGAGGCTTCCTCAGCACTTGATTCACTGTGATACGAACAGTAACGATGGCGTTGTTTTTTTTCTGTATCAATTTCAACGCAAGTCCTCATTGTTTTGAAATGCAGACAAAGTGGATTCGCGAAGCAGAAAACAGCGTCTTCTTGACATGTCAACAACATGAAACAAATTCTTCCAGACTCAGCTACAACAGTGTTTGAGGTCAAAGTAGACGTTGTTCACGGGCTGCCAATGAGCACCACAGACTGGCGTTATTCATATGTGTTACACTATTTGTAACAGGAAGTGAGTCTGGAATTACTGACGAATCGTTTCGGAAGTTCAGAATCTATTCTTTGTTTTAGGAGACAATAACTTTATTTGTTGTGCACTTTGATCTTTAAAACTTTGCAGACCTACATTCATAAACAACTACAGTATATTACACACTGCATGAAAGGTAATGTTCGAAAATGCATAATATGTGCACTTTAAAAATGAAAATGTGTTGGAAATATTTTTAATAAAAGGGCAGATCTGACTTTCAGAAATATCCTCTGGTCAAGCACAGACACTTAAATATTATTGACTGAAGCTTTTATTAAGTATTATTAAAAATGTTTACAGTATGGCAGGAAATGCTAGCGTGAAAAGTCAAATGAGAATGTGTACCAATTATGATTTTGCAGAATGACTTTAATTGAAATAAAAACTCAAATGAGTAAAAATAGTTAGTATGAAATAATTGCAAATTTTTTGAGGGAGGCCAGAGCCGCACATCCTGAACCCTGCACCTGTGCTGACCCAACTTTTGCCTGCGTGTAAACTCAATCCGTGGCTGTACAAAGCCAGTGAGTGGAAGTGTGTGGAGAAAAAGGGGGGGTATCAGCAAATAAAGCTCAGAACAGCAGTATGGCGCTCTTTCCCAGCCACTAAGCTAAGCCATGAATTATAGATGCCTCCTGAGGATTTTCTCTTTCCGCTCCTTCTTCCGTCTTTTCTTTTTAAAGGACAGAAAGGGATAGAAAAAAACAACAATACACAGATAAAACAAATAGATGTGCTACAAGCCTATTTGGACTGTTATGTTGAAGAGGTATGTGCTCACAAACACCCTAGAAACGATGTTAGAAGCATTTGTGTGGTTTTGAGCTCATATGAGATTTGTTAGCATTACAAATGCAAGCAGGTGCCGCAAAACGCCGTCATAAAAACTCCAACTGATTGTCAACATTTATTGGATACTAACCAAAAAAGCTTCCTGTTTCCAAACAGGCCTATCAAAAGCCATATTAAGGTCATGAAAAAAGGTAAAAGTGCCACTAAATCGTGAAAATAGTGAGTGCGAGGTGATGTAATGTTGTCTTGCTCTTAATGAATAAATTATGCGCGTGAAATTTCATCGTCATAGTAACTGCCCCATTTCTGTTGACGGCACACAAACACACACTAAAATGCAGGTCACTGATAAACCCAAAATGTACAGCTTTATCAGACAGCATGCAAATGACTAGTATTTGTGTTTCTGATTACAAATATGTGTGTTAGAAGATGCATGTATGAGTGTGTGTGTGTGCGGGAGGGAGGGAGGCAGACGGCGATGGATTGAGTCTTTATCCATGCGTAAGAGCTTGTGTGCGAGTGTGTCTCTGAAGGACATAAAACAAAACGCAGCGGACCACTGGGGCCTGTAGTTCGTAATTGCGCAGGTGGCATTTTAGCGATTCCTGCCGCACGGGGGTCAATTTTTCCCCAGGTCACTGACAGTGACATCATCAAACCGCTATTAACTCGCCAAACAATTTCGACTCCATCCAGGCCCAGTATCGATAACAGACCGTATCAAACATACGGAACTGGCCAAAATCTGCCCTCAATCTAAACCTTTCACCTTACAGCCCACCACACACTACAACATCGCTCCAGACTCAGAAACAAATGGCTTCTCTATAAAGAGAGAGAGAGAGAGAGAACAGAGGAATGGAGATATCAGAGGAAGAAAACGCACTTCACCATCTGAAGATTTCAGATTAGAGTTCTTCTAAGACAGATCTCATGCACAAATGCCCATACAGTGGATTTGCAAGCTTATGCCACACTTAAATATGTATGAAAGTCACTGGTTTAGATCACTGCTTCTCAGCTGGTTTTGCTTCAGGACTCAGATTTTGTGGCATCCCAAAAGCATCAAACCCCTAACCTGTATTTAATGTAGTCTGGGTCATACACTACTGTTAAAAGTTTGAGGTTGGTAAAAAAAATAACAATATGATTTTGAAGTGTCTTATGCTCAACATTATGATTTGACCAAAAATACAGTATAAACAGTAATACTGTGAAAGATTATTGCAACGTAAAATAACTTTTTTCTATTTTTATATATTTATTCTGTGATCAAAGCTGAATTTTCAGCATCATTACTCCAGTCTTCAGTGTCACATGATCCTTTAGAAATCATTATAATATGTTGATTTGCTGCTCGAGAAACATTTATTATTATCAATTTTGAGCTGCTTAATTGTGGTGGAAACTGATACTTTTTTAAAAAAATTCAGAATTCTTTGAAAGTTCAAAAGAGCAGCATTTATTTGAAATAGAAATCTTTTTTAACATTATAAATGTATTTACTCTTACTTTTGATCAATTTAATGCATCCTTGCTAAATAATATTAATTTCTTTTGATTAAAAAAGTCTTAATTACCTCAAACTTTTGAATGATAGTGTATTTTCTTTAACCTTGCAGGGTTTTTTTTATGGTTTTCTAGGATAAAATGTTTTCTCATGCCAAAACAAAGAAAAAAAAAAAAAGAAAAAAGATTTTCCCCCTGCTTCATCTGGCTGTCACAAACATTCATGCAAATAAAACCTTTTTTTCCCACTTGAATTAGACATATAACATGAAGTATGAGATTAAAAAATGACCCCCAACAGAGGCCCTGAGATTATGATATAAGTGATAATAATGAGCTTCATTCCTAAAGCACCGTTCACACGCAATTCAAAGTGCTCTACAATGGAAACAGTAGACAAAGACATAAAGCTGAAAGGTTTGTCACGAGTTTGAAAGTGTTCTGTCCTGGTCCTACTGGGTGAACTGTTCTCTATTGACTTACAAGCAGGAGGCATGTGTCCAAACGCACTGCACTATTTTTCTGTAATAATAGCCAGCAGCCATGCAGCTAAATTATTAATGGGCACTATTCAATACAAACAGGTAGACACACACACACACACACACACACACGTCTCTGCAGCCACTCCAGCCAGGTTTTATTTCACGCACAAGAAGTTCCCACCCACACCTGCTCACATCACGGCAAACACCTCTGAATGTTTGGGTTTTAGGAAGACACGGAGAGACGGGTCGATTTAAACTAGTCTGTCAAGAAAAGAGATTTATATGATCTTGGATAACTGATCTAGAAAGTTCTGGACAGTACCATGATGGCAATACCAGGGTAGTTTTTGTAAGAGCAGTAATCCAAGGTCATATAAATTTAATATATATATATATTTATTCAATTCAATGTTTTAAAGTACTTTCCAGAGGGTTTTTTTTTTTTTTTTGGATGCTATTTTTTAAGCAGTAGCTCTCAACTGGTGTATCCCAACCTAAAAATTGGGAACACAAAAACAATGATAAATTCAAATAATACAATTATTGCAACTAAAATGCAACTGCAATCATGTATACTTTGGACAGCAAAATAAATCAAGAGAAAACGCTTTCCATGTTTTTGGCTGTCGATGTTAAAAATCAAACTCTATACTGAAATAAAAACTGATGTAGAATTTACTTAGTAAATTTCATAAATAATTACAAAAAAAAACGCAAGTAACACATTCAATTAAACATGAAAATGTGAAAGACTGAAAAAGTATTTTCTAGTAAAACATTCTCCAATAATCTTAGTTTTATTTACAACTTTGAAAACTCCTTTTTTAGAGTGTACCATATTTTTCTGTGAATTCATCTGCACTCAAAAACCTACATGAAGTAAAAATAAATACAACCCAGATCGAATACAACACATCTACTCTTACGGAGAGGATAAACATCCTTGTTTTGTCGACCACAGTTTATTTTTACAGTGAATTATTGGCTGCTGAGACCATGAATGAATCAAAATAGTCATTTTCTCTTCATGTTTCTGTTATGTTTACTATCTATGTCATGTTAATAATTTTGTACATTGTTGCAGTAAATATTAATAAACTGGAGTGTTCCATTTTAAAAATATTTGTATTTGCTTTTGAAAAGTTGTGACCTACAATTGATTATTGTACAAAGTAAAACCAGATCTAGTTGAGATCCACTGTTTTAATGTACTTTCCAGAATGTTGGAAGGAATTTTGTAATTAACAGTTCCACGGTAGTACTTTACTTTAACTGTGTGACCTTTTGCAAAACTGTACAGGGAAATGGAGAGTACATTCACCTAAAGGCAAAAAAATCCATCCACATTCCTGCCACACTGCCATTGCATTTTTACGTTTTACGTTCCCTTTTCCAACTGTAGGTGAGTCGACAGAATTTGGCACAGTCAGATGAGATTAAAAGGTTAAGGGTTCTGGACCATACCATTACATGATCAATAGCAGGGTTAGGGGGGGAGTGAGTACACTGACCTACCCCTTATGGGGCAGAACACATATACCACCAACCTCTCGACCCCCTCGGCACACGCCACCCGCCTCCTTCACATCCTCCCTCCCCTCGATCAATTAGCTACTAAGTAAAGAGATCTGTCCTGTGCCACCCAGGCCACACTGTAAGAGATATGCCCTCCCCTCCTGTCCTGTCCCGTCCGCAGAGAGAAATGAAATCCTCCCAGTGTTACTGCAGGCTGCTCTGAGATAAAGGTTCTAAATAAAGAGCGCTTACATCATCAGCCATGGCATCACCCATCAGCGGAGCACCAGAGACTCACAAATCATATCACATGTACAAACCATCTATATGATCATTAAAGCACATGAAAAGTATGCTTTCAGTATGTGTTGGCAAAAGAAATATACACTGTGTGACAAAAACTGTTCTGTGCTGATCAGTTAGCATGAAACTGAAACTGTGATAGTCTTTTCTTCCCTATTGTGACATATATCCCAGTGAAACGGCTTCTCAAACAAGAAAAATGTTGAGTGAGACTTGATTTTGTTCATGGGAAATTGATTGGATGGTTGTGGTTTGCTATTGGTGGATCTCATGTGAGTGACAGGTTGCCCCGCCCTCAAGCCAGTAAACATGTCATCAGTGAAGAGAAGTCGCTGCAAGAGGGAGGGGAAGTTAATTATATTGATTAAAGATTATTAGGCACACGAATTAAAAAAAAAAAAAATCATTTATAATAAATACAGCAATATTCCATAAAAACAAGAATGGTCAGTTTTGATTTCATGGTGATTTTAAATTCATATTTTAAGGATTCAGCTGCATTTAGGGTGTGTTGGGATTACTATATTTACAAGATTGCTTACATGTGAATGCATTTTCATTAGAAGAGTCCAGACATTCTGAGTTAGAGGCATGTCAGTTAAAGGTGCAATGTGTACATTTTAGGAGGATCTATTGACA
The DNA here is from genome assembly GCA_003731715.1 of Anabarilius grahami. NCBI lineage: Eukaryota > Metazoa > Chordata > Actinopteri > Cypriniformes > Xenocyprididae > Anabarilius > Anabarilius grahami. Next base: position 2,680,793 of record RJVU01051519.1, on the reverse strand, counting down.
GAAATGCAATATAATATACACAACTATGTTTTCAGTGGTGTATAAAGACATTTCCTAATGAACCGTTATGTTTTTATTACTTTAGAATGAGCCATTTCTGTCTACATACACTGCGGGTCCTCTTACAAGTCGCCATTTTGTGCCGGCATGTTTCTACAGTAGCCCTAAACGGACAAACTGCTCTACAGAGCGCGTTTGCTTGACCGGCTACTCTCTTCTGTCTCAGATGACGACATATTTGTCCTGTGTTGGCCACCGTAGATTCTCTATATTGCAATTCACAACCTCACCACTAGATGTCGCTAAAATTTACACTCTGCACCTTTAAAAATGTCAGAAGCTAATTGGTTTGGTCAGAATTAAAGCTACAGAGTGTTTACATTTTTCAAACAACTTTTGTCCTCTATTGTGCAAACAGAGTAATGTTGATGAAAATCAACCTACAGTATAAATAATGTTTCTTTGTGTCCATTAAACTGGGACAATAAATCAAAACATTGAAAAAAAAAAAATACACATATAGTTCAAAACTTTTTTTTTTAAGAAATTAAACTTCTATTCAGCACAACACTGATCAAAAGTGACAGTAAAGACATTTCAAATAAATGCTGTTCTTATGAACTTTCTATTCTTCAAAAAATCCTGAAAAAAATGTATCACAGTTTCCACAAAAATATGAAGCAGCACAACTGTTTTCAACATTGATGATAATAAGAAATGTTTCTTGAGCATCAAATCGGCATATTAGCATGATTTCTGAAGGATCATGTGACACTGAAGACTGGAGTAATGATGATGAAAATTCAGCTTTGCATCACAGTAATTACATTTTAGAATATAATCAAATAGAAAACAGTTATTTGAAAAATTCTAAAAAATATATTTCACAATATTACTGTTTTTACTGGATTTTTGATCAAATAAATGCATTAGTGAGCATAAGAGACTTCTTTAAAAAAATCTCCACATTTTTGAACAGTAGTGTATGTGTCAGGAAGTGATTAAGGAGAACATGTCAATTTCCTTCCAAACAAACATGAATGCACATCACAATGCAATTAGGTCTTCCAAACACATTCACAGCAGGATTTGAGGACAGTATTAGTGCTGCAAACTGTCAGCTGTGAGAAAGGTTAACAAGCAAACATAACTCAGCAGTGTGAGAGATGTAGAAACTGCCAAAGAAAGTGTCTGAAGACCAACTTTCAGGAACTAAACGACTCTAACCGATGTGGATGTGACACTTCTTGTTAGGAGCCACATGCTCTGATGATCCGCACTGAACACAATAGCCATAGCGTTCAGACTCAATAATTAATCCAACACAAGTCATTCATAGTAAAGGATCATTCCTCATTCTGTGCCAGCTGTGATTCATTCCACAGTTTCAGTTTGGTTCAGTGTCTCACATCTTATTAAATACCATTCCTCACATCTCACATTCATTTGCACTCTTTGTATTTGGGCTGTTAACATTGAATAGGGCTGCAATCCTTTTAAAACAATTAAAAAAAAACATAAGTAAGTATTGTACATCCAATGAACCTCATATTAATTGAGAGACTACATGGAATATTTTCACCTTGATAAATGCATTCGTCATTCTACTGGGCCACTGAAACTAAGATGAAAATTCAGCTTTGCGTCACAGGAATAAATTATGTTTTAAAATATATTACAATAGAAAACAATTCTTTTAAATTGTAATAATATTTCACAATATTACTGTTTTTACTGTCATTTTGATCAAATAAATGCAGCCCTGGTGAGCATAAGAGACATACAAAAACATTTAAAAAATCGTACCGACCCCTAACTTTTGAACGGTATGATTAAAAAAAAGTAGATAGAGATGTTGCATCAAACATAACATCAAACATAATGGATAAATCAAATAAAAAATTTTTACAAAAAAATTGAATTATTTTAATTTAAAATAATATATTTATTTATTAAAGCTGCTGTCCGCAACTTTTTTTGTGTTCAAAATTTACAAAAATTATATAATGAGAATGTACAACATGAATCCATTTTCCAAACCATGTTTTTGTCTTCCCCTGAATCATTATGGTACACTTATAATAAGTGTTTATATTCGGACTATTTCAGACCAGACTGGTAGGACCCGCCGCAGAGTATCACAGTAACTGCGTGACTTGCCATAGACATATACGGAGAAAAGTAGCTCCGGCTACAATGTTCTTCCGCAAGACGCGTGCAGTTTTGTTTATTAACCGCTAGAGGGCCAAAAATCGCGGACTGCAGCTTTAAATAAATAATAAAATTCTAAAGAATTAAGCACCCTACACTGTAAACCCCAACGCTCAAAATAATTAATTGGTTTGAGTAGGACAAACTTAAATTAAACTAATTAGTTCAGTCAAATGAACTTTTATAAGTATTTAGCACTTTCTTTTTCTTTCGAGTTCACAGAATTGACATATTTTAAGTAAACTGAACTGTTCCATTGTTTTGAGTTTTATGAACTAATTTCTTTTAATTTAGACGAACTTATTTGGGTTTACAGTGTACTTTTATTCAAGCAAAGAAATAACAGAATTCCTTCATTCTTAAGGACAAAACGTTTTTCATTTAACATTATCAGTCAATTCCTGAAATTCAAAACAAGCTCTTTATTCTATGTTGTCTGGAATTCCATATGTCATATTATCTGCTCTATTAATTTAACGTGATACCCATTTGCCTGATCTAAACGCTATAAAATTTCACAGGTCTGGATCACGTTGCTTCAGGGCTCCTTGTACTGCACATCTGCTCCCACCTGCTCAACACCACGCGGCACAATTAAGACACACTCGAAAGGTGTGAGGCGATGGCAGATTGTCAAACGGGCGTCTAAGAGAGTGCAGCGGCCCTGCACCGCACCGGACCGGCTGGCCCTGGCCCCGGGCCACAGCTCCTCACAGCTGCGTAATCAGATTTGGGCCGGTGAGAGACTGAACGAGCCTCTCTGGGCTGCTTGACTGTTTGCAGAGGGACTGAAGGGCCGTAATGCCCTAGATTAATAGACAGCTATAAGATCAGTGCTGGAATGTCAGGAGCGATCTAGATACAGTGGAAAATGTTAGACACAGCGGGGAAAAGGGTGGTTAAGCATTTCTGTGGCTGGGAAAGACCATAAGTGATAGATTCTTTTATTTCAAAAGATCATATGAGATATGACCACTTTAAGGACATTTTAGTGGCATAAAAGGACAAATGCATTCAAAGTTTGTTATTTTCCATAAATATTTTTTATATAATGACAGTGCAAGGCCAGTGTCCTCCATTATAACAGCACATGTCCCCCACTGAAGGTCCAGGTTGTTACTGAGACCTCCATCTGATGTGCAGCGACAGCCCTCCGTCTGGATAGAATTAGCTGGAGCACTTATCAAGAGAGAGAATGATGGGCAAAAAGACTCAAAAGAAATATTTCATGACTAAACGTGTCAACAGACACAAGAAAGTTTCAGCTACGATGTTGTCAGAGTGCTAGAAAGTGCAACAATGAATAAAATAGCAGTAGACTGTGGCCTATAGCAACAGACCAGATGGGTTATTTTAGTATCATTGATATTATTATTATAGTTTTTGTTAATACTTCATTTTAGATTTTACTTTTTAAATTTTCTGTTTCCACTTTAATTTTAGTTTAAGTTTTAGAAATGCTGTTGTTTTTGTATTTTTTAAATTCGTTTTTTTTTAAGTGTAGTTGTTATTATTTTTTTATTTTTAGTTTATTTAGTTTTTAGTTAAGTATTTCAAGTTAAACTAAACGAAAATGAGAAATGTTGCCTTGGCAACTAGCTGAAATAAAATAAGTTTGTTTTTAATATCTTATTTTATATACTTAAATCATTTCAAATTAAATTATATGAAACTGACATAAAAAATATGTTGAATCTTGTATAATTATAAAAAAGTTGAAAATTGCTTAACTTATTTTGATGAGTTAAGTAATGTAAAAACATGTCGTCATTGATCATCAATCAGTTTTTGACAGTGTAGCGAGTAAGTGTTTTTTATGGTTTTAGTTTTAGTTAATGATAATAACTCTGCAACAAGCATTTCTCTGCTATTTCTTAATATTAATTTATCACTACATTGAGTATATACAGTAAATAGGTTTGGTGACATCTGTTTCCATGCAATGCCTCCATAAAACCAAATCATAATTGTACTAACCAGTTATTAATATTTGTTTTCAGAATCTGTGTATAGACTTAAAGTCTGATGATATTCACATCATCAGTAAGAAAAAAGTCTTATCATATGAGCAGATAGTCTTTCTTGAGTATGTATTCTCTATTCACAGGGGAGCAATTTCAGTCTGTTTTTCTCTGATAATACTATTTGTTAAGTCGATAAGCATAACCGTATACACATTATCACTGCACTGCTTTACTGAAGAACCATTGGAATCCAATACTGATACAAATTTGATTGGCTAACAAACCATGATGCTTACAACTGCACTGCAAACAATAATAACAGTCCATTCCAACCAGTAATTCACAGACAATTCATATTTATCTCTTTTACAGTAATTGCATTTCATGTTAAAATGTAAAGACAGTGGTGTCTTTATATATATTGGTGATTAGACCATAGCCACAAATTAGGCAAGTAAAATTGTGATGGGTTCTGCATGCAGGATTTTTTGCATCATATGACAAATTAACAAAATGTTTATCATAATTTATCTTTGACTGTATTACAAGGATGTCTTACGCAACAGTATCAAGGTCTTCAGCTGCTATAATTCAAAACATCATATTAGAACTTAGAAAGTTGTTGGAGTAACCAGGAGGCAGTATGATTGTGATGAGTTCTCTTGATAGTTTATTATATTTATCATATCATATATTCTAATTTTTATTATGTGTGTTTGACAATAATTCCCTGTTAGTTATATTTGTTCTTGCACTGTAGGACAGGAAACTAAAAACATTTCACTATAGTACATCACAGGCATGTGACCAATAAAGAACCATGAAACAGTTTAATAAACAAGTAAATATTCCGTAACTTAAATTTTGAACACAATGAAGCCAGTTACTTTGTTTTTGCGTTGCCACTGAAAATAGATCCAAACAAAGTCACAGCACAACATAGAGTAACACAGTAGTGGTGTTTTGTTCATGAATTAATCAACGTTTTTTTGAACAAATCGGTTGAATGAATGATTCACTGACTCACTCATATAATGACAAATCATGTGTGTTGCTCCTGAATGAAGCAGCATTTTTGAACGAATCGAATGATTCAAATGACTCATTAAAGCATTAGTGCATTTTAAAATGAAAATTACCCTATGATTTACTCACCCTTAAGCCATCCTAGGTGTATATGACTTTCTTCTTTCTGATGAACACAATTGGAGTTATATTAATAAATATCCTGACGCGTCCAAGCTTTATAATGGCAGTGAACAGGGGGCAACAAGTTTAAAGCTCAAGAAAGTGCATCCATCATAAACATACTCCACACGGCTCCGGGGGGTTAATAAAAGGCCTTCTGAAGTGAAGCGATGCATTTCTGTAAGAAAAATATCCAAATTTAACATGTTATAAAGTAAAATATCTAGCTTCCGCCTGACCGCGTCTGTATTCGACTTAAGAAAGAAAGTGTAACGCCTCTCGCAGTTCAAAACGCTTACACTACGTCCTACGCCTTCCTAAAATGAAATCCGTAAGTTGAATATGGAAGACGGTCTAGCGGAAGATAGATTTTACTTTATAACTTGTTAAATATGGATATTTTTCTTCCAATAACGCATTGCTTCTCTTTAGAAGGCCTTTATTAACCCCCTAGAGCCGTGTATGTTGGATGGATGCATTTTCTTGAGCTTCATACTCGTTGCCCCTGTTCACTGCCATTATAAAGCTTAGACGTGTCAGGATATTTATTAATATAACTCTGATTGTGTTCATCAGAAAGAAGAAAGTCATATACACCTAGGATGGCTTGAGGGTGAGTAAATCTTGGGGTAATTTTTCATTTCAAAGTGAACTAATCCTTTAACAATATAACCTGCAGAAAAAGTCACTGAAAAATATGAATGACCATTATATTTGACCACTGAATTATATTTTTACTGAACAATTTGTGTGATATAGCAAGGGCTACACGTACCCATGTTTGGGAAGCAGTGACCTAGAGAGCAAACTCGCATAGAGGCCACTGAAAACACGTTACATAATATAACATTAACTGCACCTTTTCAGGGTTATTATAACACTGTATTTGTATTAGTCAGTAAGCTAGAGCCATTTCCTTTCTATGCCAAGGCCTTAATTTTCACCCTTCGCATACGAGTCATGCACAATGGAGTCTCATCTACAAACCACGGGTTGCCTGGAGGCCAGAGATGCTGCACTGCTCACAGAGAGGACAAACTCATATCTCCAGTGGATATTGCAAGAGAGGCTTCAGGATTAACCCACTCTAGGGTATATCTTATGAATCAATGTAGAAATAAAGGAAAAAGACACATTTTCCCAATTCTCTCAGTAAAATACTGGGCAGAGTCCGTTCCATTAGTTTTATATCTGAATGAATCGCTCTGGAGTCCCAGTCGTCATTAAAACTGGCATGTTAAGAGATGAAAATGCAGAGTGATAGATTTCCACAGCGATAATGGAAATCTCTCAGAACAAAGGCTGGTTATTAATGAATGTGCTTCATAGCATGAGCATTTGAAAAAGAAAACAGAAAGGAACAGTGGGCTGGGAAATGAAGGCCTCTGAGATGAAAAACAAGCATGTGTGAGTTATTAGATTAATGACATGAATGATAAAGACACTGCTGACGGTAGATTGTTGTACAAGTGGGATATTCAAAAAATGTTCAGAATGGAATATGAGCGAACATCTTACTGCATATTGTATCATATACTGTTGGCTTTTAGTATCTAAATAGTATGTAATTTGTAACAAACATTTCAAAGGATATATTTGAAAGATGCATACTGTACATACTACATTTGCCAAACTGTGCAGTTACCACAGAACTTACTGTGAGGAATATTGTAACCATGTAGTGTGCTTCTGTTGAAAGTAACGCTGCACCTACATGTCAACTAACTCTAATTAATAAATTATTAGTAGACTGTCTGCTTAATATCTACTAAGACTTTATTTTGATGCTCCCCAACAGGCATTCTGGCTATAAGTAACTTTGCAAGTACATTTCAACTAATACTTCAATCCTAATACTCTAATGAGAGTTAGTTGACATGTAGGTGAATGTTACTGATAGTCAACAAAACATCTAAAGGGGACCATCGAAATAAAGTGTAACTAATTTTTCAGTTCAGGTATTGAAACTGAATTCAGCAACTGTTTTTATGAGTGAGTCTTGAATCATAACTAAAAAACAGATTTGGCAGAATTTAGTTAATAAAATAGTATTTTTTGTCAAACATAGCAAACAATAGTACCCGACATTATTTGAATCCTATTTTGTGTTTAAAAAAGTCTTCACTTTTGGAAATCCAATTAAATAATTAAGATTGTGATTAATAAAATTTCTAATTTTTGTGGAAACCGTGATACATTTTTGTCAGGATTCTTTGATGAACAGAAATAACAGCATTTATTTGAAATAGAAATCTTTTGTAACACTGTAAATGTCTTTACTATCGCATTTAATTAATTTAATCTGTCTTTGTTAAAAAAAAATAGGCTATTAATGTCTTCTTCTTTTTAAACCACTCACCCTAATCTTTTGAACTGTGGTGTATCACAGTTTCCACAAAAATAATAAGAAGCACAACTGTTTTCAGCATTTCAGCAGCAAATCAGCATCTTAGAATGATTTCTGAAGGAACATGTGACACTGAAGACTGGAGTAATTATGCTGCAAATTCAGCTTTGACATCACAGTAATAAATTATATTTTACAATATATTAAAATAGAAAATTGTAATAATATTTCACAATGCTACTTCTTCGAAAAACATAAAAAAAATCTTAAAGACTCCATTCGTAGAGTCTTCCTCTGGCAGTATTAGCACATCAGCACAAGGTCAGAGCTGTGTATCAGCTCATGGTAGACACAACTGCCCTTACCAGACAGATACACATCTCAAGGACCCTGCCTTCGTCCGTGCCGGCCGCCCGATCAATAATGTGAAAGAGAGACAGCATTTAAATGACCTGTTAGAAGACTGGATTTCCTGTGGAGACTCGAGAAACCAGTAACAGCAGGAAAAAAACGCTGAAGAAAAAGAAGCGATTGCAACAAAAAAGGCAGGAAGAAAAACTGCTGCTGGGGTGATTATCTGCGGATTACATTGTGGCTGCAGGGGGTTTTGGGTAAATATGATATAATGAGGGCTGAATATAACGGTAAAGGCTGGGAGGGAGTTCTTATCAGAAATTATAAATCAGATAGTTCCGGTCATGGACAATTGATCAGTACAGCATGTCAGCCATACATTATATAATAAGAGCTGTGACACAAATCACCTGTTCACTCACTAGCTTAACCTTATTATTTAAATTTTTGTCTTTAATATTTCTGCTATAGAGCATCACTATTCATACTGCTCATACTACCATAATTAAACCTAAGTACCTCGTCCTGCTACCAGGATTGTGCACCATTCAGAATCAAATGCCTTAAAGGGTTCGTTCACCCAAAAAAGAAAATTCTGTCGTTAATTACTCACCCTAATGTCATCGTTCCACACCCGTAAGTTCATGTGACTACAGTGGTTCAACCTTAATGTTATGAAGTGAAGAGAATACTTTTTGTGCGACAAAAAACAAAATAACGACTTTATTCAACAATATCTAGTGATGGGCAATTTCAAACACTGCTTCATTAAGCTTCGAAGCTTTACGAATCTTTTGTTTCGAATCAGTGGTTTGGAGCGTGTATCAAACTGCCAAAGTCACGTGAACGAGGCTTCGTTACGTCATAAGTGTTTCGAAATTTCAATGGTTCACCACTGGGGGACGTGACTTTGGCAGTTTGATACACGCTCCGAACCACTGATTCGAAACAAAAGATTCGTAAAGCTTCAAAGCTTCATGAAGCAGTGTTTTGAAATCGCCCATCACTAGATATTGTTGAATAAAGTCGTTATTTAGTTTTTTTGCCGCACAAAAAGTATTCTCGTCGCTTCATAAAATTAAGGTTGAACCACTGTACTCACATGAACAGTTTTAAATATGTCTTTAGTAGCTTTCTGGCCATTGAAAGTGTTAATTGTCTTGCTGGCAACGAAGGCCTCACGGAGCCATCAGAATTTATGAAAAATATCTTAATTTGCGTTCCGAAGATGAACGAAGGTCTTACGGGTGTGGAACGACATGAAGGTGAGTAATTAATGACAGAATTTTCATTTTTGGGTGAACTAACCCTTTAAGAATTCAGTAAATTTCAATTAAATTTTTTATTCTTGAATTTGAATTAAGATAGATTAGATAGATAGATAGATAGATAGATAGATAGATAGATAGATAGATAGATAGATAGATAGATAGATAGATAGATAGATAGCTCTGCTTAATGCTCACAGGCATTGTGATTATCAAGTGCTTAACAGTCAGTACCTACAAGACACCTGCCAGAGGCAGAGAGAGAAAGAGAGCGAGAGGGAGAAAGACAGAGATGTGACATGTTTTTGTCTGCATTCTTCCTCTGGAAGCATCTGGAAAACTGTCCCCAGGAAACCCACATGTCTTTCACAACCATATGCTCATATCTTCACAATACAGGTATCTGTGCGTGTGTATGTGTATGTGTACATCTGCTGGCATTGTGGGATTTGCATTTATCAGTGTAGCAGGCAGAAATGTACCACATTCATAAGTGAGAAAACTCCAAAATGAATCTTTCATATTTAGCCCTGAGCGCAGAGCGAGTAACTCGACTCTCTCTGGTTTTGCTGTTTAACAGCCCATTCATGCTTTGCGTTCCCCTCTCTCTTATGACATTACTGAATCAATAGCTTCAGATGTAGTTCCTGTAGTGCTTTTGTTTCAAACTGAGGCCCGTTACGGGAAGTAGGCCAGTCTGCCATCGCTTTAAAACGACTCTCTCATCTCAATGCTAAAAGACGATCTAAGGAGAACTGCAGGTAGAGGAGAGATCTGTCTAGAATCAAACTTTCATCTTCTTGTGTGCAAATACAGTGGCAAAACACACAAAAAATACAGACACTTGCATGCTGCTGTAAACTGATTTTCACTTCTTTTGCCCCAGAGTTGGAGAGTTTGTCTCTTCATACACAATATTTCATTAAAGCATTTTTTATATTTTAGTAACTTATAGGAAAGTGAAAAAATACAGTTGACATCTCTTTAGGATCTCAACTGCTTCAAGGCATGTCTCCTGTAGAGTTTAAGAAGAGATCTTAATCAATATTTCAATATGAACTTCTCACCAAATACTTCCAAGCTGCTGTCCACATTCATTTTATAGCTCTATATTCTTACTGCATGTCAGTAAATCATTTAAATCTATCATCTTCTTCTTTTAGGAGAAACATCTGAGTTGAAGGTGACATTTGAATGAATCGCCAACAAAGGAAGATGTTTTTGGTCCATATACAATGAAAGCCAATGTTGTTTGGACAAAAGGACAAAAAAAAAGTTCTTCAGAATATCTTATTTCATATCCCACACAAGAAATAAAATAATTCAGGTTTAGAACAAGTAAATGACGACAGAATCTCATAAGCTTTCAAAAAGCAAACTCTGATTACAGTTTTTCTCCATTGGTTTGGCTCATTTCTTGAAACAGAAATTACATTCTCAAAACTACATGGACAAACCTCTAAACCACTTGGCAATTGTTCACAACAGAATTGAATTTCTCATTCATTTTGCAAATTGCAAATGTCTAAGTACATGTCTCAATGTCTCAGTACATCTTTGCAAATGATTAAGTACAGGTAGCCTACATTTAGCACAATTTCCAAGTGAATAGATCTTGTTGATCTAAACTGATTGTTGATTCTCAGTCTAATGGGTGTTCGCTCCAAAACGTGTCAGCGTCATTTCATTGTATAAGTCATCACATGCACAATAGTCTGTTCAATTGTCAAAATTAGTCAAGAACATAATACCATGAATACCATATATGAATCCTTGGAACATTTGATAAATTTATTACAGCAATTGACAGTCAGGTGAAACTAGAACTTCACTAACATGTAACATGTAAGTCAGTTACTGGTTCTGCATCATTATAGCCTTTTTACAATTAAGCAGTGGTTCCCAAACTTTTTTGGCTTCAGTACCCACTTTACCTGATTTGTGTATCCAGGTAATCCAGGTATGAAAGTATTTGATTTATCTGACTTCAACATTTTGCCTAAAAACTGCAGCTTACTGTATGATGCAATTATCATTATAATCCTTATTTTGAAGAATATAACATACAATAAGAAAAAGGGTAAAAGAGCTGCAATTAGTGCCCATGTAAATCTATCTAATACTGTGGGTTTTACTGTAACATTTCAGTAAGTCTAGTCATTGATGATTTTCTCCCTCCCCTTTCTGTCAAATACCCCCTGTAGTACCTCTGCATAGGGGTACATGTACCCCAGGTTTGGAACCACTGGAGTAGTGGCCAGTAGTATATTGAACTTGTGGAGAACATAGAACATTCCTTTGTAATTGTCTGTAACTGTAGTGTATGACTCTTCTGTATGACTGATTTGATGTTTTCTTTTTTTACGCTATTGTAGAGAATAATGGCATTGGAAGGAAACGAGCGACCAGTGAAAAACTGTTAGTTGTGAAACTCCAGCTTTATTAACTGCATATAATTTTCATTATTTTTTGTTTGTGTGTTTATATTACGGTATATTATGCTGTATACATTTTCTTTTTACTCTGATGTATGGAAGTTACTTTATGTGTGTGAATGATAATGGTTACAATTTCCTTGGCTGTATGAGTGCAATGTGTGATGTCAAACCTTGGAGGCTGCTCTTACCCTAAAATCCTATTTCTTTTTTTCAGATTTATACACAATTGACCCTTCGCAAAGACCCGCCCCCCTTAGTTACTGTTGCTTTATCCGACAAGCCGTGGCGCTGTCACACCACACGCAGTGAAAAATACATCACGGAGCGAAGAGGATACATGTCGACAGACAAGACAAAGCAGGTTACTTATAATATTAAACAAAGTCCCAGCTTTCAAACTGTGTAGTTATTAAAGAAATTCAAACAATAAAAACCGTTTTGTGGCTCTTTAATGTGTCGTGATCATGATCGTGACAGATTGCTGTAGCGCCTCAGCTCAACAGGCTCGTAAACCGATCATCTCTTCCTACTAGTCCATTTATAACATCAAATAAACATGAATGAACATGAGAATGAATGTTGTTTCAAACGCGGAAAGACGTCAATATACACAATTTTTCAAGTTTAACTCCACCAAGGTTAATCTTCTAACTACTGGCTGCTCTGTCGGACAAAATGGCGGATGCGGCGTTCTGATTGGTTAGATCGCTTGTCAATCAAACTCCCGGCGAAAGGTCAATTGTATTCTGTTAGCTAGACAAAAAACAGTACAGTAACCATTGTCAATGAAGGACTGGACTAAGACTGAAAGGTGGACATGAGGGATATTTCAATGGTCCTCTGCCATACTGACAAAACATCTAAACATTTTGACTTGCAGTGCTTACACAATGCCAAAGGGACGAAGCATTTTGGGGGCACTGACTGTTTAAATGAGAAGGAAATTTAGTTTTGACACATGAGTGAAATGTTTTGGGAGAGGTATGAGCTTTTGCAGGTAAACCATGGTGTTGTGCCGAACCATCCACATTATTTTGACAAAAGCACCAAGACTGTTGAGAATGTCCGGTCTGTTTTGAGAAATGAGCCAAAGCAATTGAGAAGGATCTTTGCCATTTCTGTGGCACTGACTCTTTATATGGAAAAGGAATTTAGTTTTGAAACATGAGTGAACAGTTTTGGTAGAGATATGAGCTTTTGCAAGTGAGCTATAGTGTTGTGCTGAACTGTAAGACTGTTTTTCCAAATGATCTTAGAGTTTTGAGAATGTCATTTCTGTTTCAAGAAATGAGCCAAACCAATGGAGAAAAACTGTAATAAGACTGAGAAGATGAGAACGTAACAGAATTTAATCAAACACAAAAATCACTTTGTGACAGCTCAAATAGACAGATTCCATGATCCAAATGGTTAACCAGCAATCAATAAGCAATCTCGCTGTGACTTGTGTCGTCTATTGTGTTTAAATGAGACATTAACACTAACTGTCACTTACATCTCAATATTCGCTGCTATTCTGCAACGTCATTATAGCCCAACCACGCGTAAAGGTTAGAGACCAAAAGGGGACATCATTTCCAGGTCATGACCTTTGGCAATATCAATAGAGCATGTTTGATTTAGTCCTCTTTAGTGGGATTTGTGCTTCTGTCTTAGTGCTCTTAAAGTGGATTATGAATGAAGATCCTTGACACTAATTGCTTGTTGAAAATCCGCTCTGTTACAAGTCCATTTGTCCCTCAAATCTAGAACGAGAAATTATGCATATTTTGATAAGACAGGCTGAAATACCTGTTAAACGGTAAAAAGTGAAGAACTTAGACATAAAAAGGTGTTTCTGGATAATATGGAAAGTTATTCACGGTTCACGTTTTTTTTAGGTGCTGTTTAGGGGAGGGTTTATCTGGAATAGTTGATACCACAAGAATGGTACATTGAAAAACAATGACAAAATTAGGTGTAGACGGTATTGACTTCATTAATTTTACTTTGTTAAGTACAATTTTCAAGTATCTGTACTTTATTGGAGTATTTTTACTTTTACCTCACTACATTCCAAAGCATAATATCATATTTACTTCATTTCATGAAAACATTGTTCCTCATTATTTAGAATTGAAGACATCACCACCGGATACCCAAATTGAGGCACAATAGTGATGTCCAAGGACGAGCCGATTCTTTCCAATGAACCTGTTGAACTGGTTCACAAATCACACTAAATGATTCATTCATGAATTGGACTGATCCGATTGCAGCTGTTCTTGAGTCAACAACTCACTGATTCAGTGATTCGGTCAAAATGAACCGCGATATTGTAGGAGCTTGAATGGCATGAAAAGTAAGTTACTAATGGCGAATTTTAGTCAATGAAAATCATATTTAGGTCATGACTGTCAGTTGTCAACTAAATCTGCTGTAGAAGTGTATAATGAATAATAAAATAAAAAGTAAGTACTGGACAGAATAAATAATAAACATGGTTCATCGATCAATGCTTTTTTAATTTTAAACACTCAAGTACATTAAAAACCAATTACTTTTGAACTTTTACTCAAGTAATATTGAAAAACGAGTACTTTTACTGGAGTAATATTTTATTAGGGCATCTATACTTTTATTCAAGTACTTGATTTGTGTACTTTGTTCACCACTTGTATCTTTCAATGATTTTATGCCACTAAATAACTTGTCAGCCTGACTGTAGACTATGTATCTTCAATACTGTATAAATGCATAAAGTCAAAGTTGTGTTGAGTACTGTCAGGAATTTCAACACATCAAAAAAGTTAACCAAATTAAGCTGTAAGTCTCGTAAATTCAGCACTGAATGAAAAAGCATAAGACAGAGAGTCAGTTCCGCACGGTCATGATGGATGGAGCTGCGGAGGCTAATAGAAACATATCGACAGGAAAATGTTGAGCTTATCTCACTCCTGCTGTAAGACGGCAACCGACAGTCCCAAAAGCAGATGGGAGACACTTTAGGGAGTGAAGGAGGGGGGGAAGAGAGAGGGGGAGAGTGAATGAACAGTTTTATAGCTTTATTGCTGCTAATTCACAGGGAATCAGGACTCCTGGGGAAAAGGCAGAAGGACAGTCTCCAGATGTAATACTGATCAATGACACACTCTGAAAATGATTAACTTTCACACAGCGGGTGTCCCAAATTTAGTGATCATAGTGTTTTTAATGCCTTCTCAAATACAGCATGTGCAGAATGACTCTGAAAAACACTAAAATGGCTATTATTCAGAAAACTCTTTATTGTGACAGGCTCTTTTCTTTTTTGTGCTCTTTCATTTTTTACTTTGTAATAAATGTACTTTTTTGTACTTTGCCCCAAACTTCCAACATCCGCTGTTTAAAAACTTCTTTATTGTGGTACAGAGAGTCTGTTGAAAAGGAAAGTGGCTTTATTATTTTGGCCTTTTTCAAAGTCTTGATTTTGTTTTTGGGGTCTACTAAAACTTGGGGTCTACTTGATTTAAAAAAAAAAAAATTTAAAAAAGCATTATTTTTCACATATTTTACATTGTTGCAGCACCTCTCTTCCCAGTTTGTCAGTAACGCTCTGAGGTGCGTTTCCTAAAGCGAACTATGGTCGCAAGTTCCGTCGTTACCAATAGAGTTCAATGGGACTTACGACCATAGTTGGCTAACGATGCTTTCGGGAAACGCACCCCTGTTTAGCTCCAGTCTTTATGAAGCCCCTCCTTCTGAAAAGCGCAATGTGCTCTGATTGGTTGGCTAAATCAGTGTTTTGTGATTGGTCAACAGCTTCGGGTGTGTTTTGGAAAAGTCACGCCCCTTACCATAACAGCGAGTTTCAACACTCTACTAACTCAACCAGGCCCCGCCCCTCTTTTTTTGCATATACTTTTTGTGGGAATTATTTAAATAAGGAATATTGTGACGTGTTTGTTCCCGGAAGAAAACTCAAGACTACAAACGATGCAATTCAGGGAATTCAGAAACAGTGCGCACTGATATAGATAATAACTCCCTTTGGAGTGACTTTGTGCTTTGTTACTTTTGTAACTTTTTTCATGCTCGAACAGCAACATTACACACTAAAGAAAGTTGAATATGTAAAAAAGCATAATAGGACTTCTTAAAAAAATTATTAATTTCTATTTCATGTCCACTTTAACTGAAAAGATTTGCTGCAAACTATAGATAAAATTCTATACTTTGTATAGAATTACATTTTATACAAAAAAAAAATCTATATTTTAATAAATCTCTGCAAATCAGTACTATATATTGCACTATCTCTCTCAATAGACACTCAAAATCACTGATGAGATTAACATTAAAATTGTTATGTCACTGCAACAGTATTCAGAAAAATTTAAAACAAATAATCTGATTTGCACTAGCTTGCTAAGTTGTTGTAAGTCATGATGTATTACTGTATTTTATAACACAATGCACTGTTTGGACTATAAAGATTGCTGTTAAAATATCAGGCAAGAATGCTTACCTGTCACATAAAAATAATACAGCTAATAATACTAATGTTTACAGAGTGCATCGTTGCTGTATCTGTCCTACAAATCTCCTAATATAGGCTTTTAAGCATAATTTGGTGGTTTTCACTATGTTCACTTGTGTGTTACAATAATATCATGCTAGAATTATAGGTTGGAGGACACAATTCCTAAAAATTATTTTACTGTATCTCCTCTGCTTAAGCCCAGGAAAATGGTCAGTTTGAGTGAAAGTGTGTTAATTAAAATGTATGTGTGTGTGGGATAGCGTGTGTAAAGTAACATTACTCATCCATGACATCAACCAATTGATCATGATGTAGGACTCAATTTCAGAGGGAAACCTGTGATGTAGGAGTCAGCAGGTTATCAGTCGGAGGCCTGCACCTTGTCTTTATTGAGGTGGAGGTGTTTCTGCCCACCAGAGGAAGAGGAGGAGGAGGGGTGGCGGTGAACGGCATCCCAATACACAATCAATGAAGGGTTTAACTCAAAGGTGGAAATTCACCGTGCAGTAAATATTGTTTTTCCACAATCTGCAGTTCCCAAAAGAGCCATCATAAGGCATGTGGAAAGCATGACTTGGAAACAGATGTATGCCATGAATAAAAATTTGTGTTGCCAAACATACTAAAATGTGATTCGATAATAAACTCATGACTATTTCAACATGTGTTGCTAATGTACATGAGCTGTTTCAGTCTTAACTGCTGGTGTTTGAAGACATTAAAGTCCTGTGTAATTTTGGACTCCTAATGGAATAGGCTTTTAATGTTGACTTAGTAAGTGACCCTTATTATGAGAAGGACTTTGGATTGGACTACATGACGAGGTCCGAGGTCTCTTAAGGGAAAGCGAGAGGTATTGCGGCATTATTGCGGTGCTCTGATAGCAGGTGCTCCGCACTGACTTGGCCTTTATTGACCCATTACTCAGTGGCCCTATCGCTGGACAGTAACGGCCCGGTCAATGAATGGGGAAATGGTGACCATTCACCGCCAAAACTACGGTTTTATTTGCCCACTGTGCTGAGCTCTGAAATATTGTGTAGCAAGCGTTTTGTGTTATATTACCCATCAATACAATTCAACCCTTTTTTGGGCCTTTTTGCTACTTTAATTGCTAGTTAAATTATCTGAAAATTATTTATACAGAACAAAAAGTAATCAAAATTGTCCTTAAAAATCAAACATTTAGCCATTTCGAACAATATTTTTATTACAATGCGCTGTAGGTCAAAAAACATGTACAGTACATTTGAATGTAGACAATTTGGGTTTGAATTTCACTGTTTTCATGTTATCGATGCTCACCAAGTCTGCAATTTATTTGATCAAAAATACATTAAAAATGTAACAATTTATAATAACTATTTTCTATTTGAATATATTTTAAAATGTAATTTATTCCTGATGTAAAGCTGAATTTTCAGTATCATTACCCCAGTCTTCAGTGTCACATGATCCTTCATAAATCATTTTAATGTGCTGATTTGCTGCTCAAGAAACAGTTCTTATTATTATCAATGTTGAAAACAGTTGACCTGCTTAATATTTTTGTGGAAACAGTGATAGAAATCTTTTGTAATGTTATAAAAGTCTTTAATGTCACTTTTGATCAATTTAAAGAATCCTTGCTGAATAAAAATGTCTTTCACAGAAAAAAATAAATAAAAATTTGAACATTAGTGCGTGTTTAGTTGCATTGTTCTTTCCTGTTGTAAGTGATCTTATAAGAACAGCAACCTATTTTTGAGGTCATTACCTAAGAGTCAAAGTGTTAGGCCACGGCTCATACAGTTCAACCATTCCTAAAGATATGTCTAAGCCAAGTTTGACACAGAATAACTCGATTCTATAACTAATTTCAGGTAAAAGCAGGTGGTAGTTCAACAGATTTCAGGATTTTGTCTTATTCTCCATCCATGTATTAATGTAAATTAATGAAACCAGTGTGTCGTTTTGTACCACGACACCTCTCAGGACTAACATTACAGCTGTCATCTCCCACTGCATGGGATCGCTCACAATTTACCACCAGTTTGTGAGATCCAGTTACTCATCCCCACAAGGACACATTCACTGGAAGAGAGGGAGGGCGGTTCCGAGACAAAGCCCGGTGAGTAAGATTCAAAAGAGGGAAACTGGACCCTGGCGGGCTGCGTTATCAGAGTTTTGTGTCGAAATAATTAGCCTGCTTAACGCGCCATCTGGGCCCTCCTCCGCTGGCAGGCGGCGGGTACCAGATGCCACCTGGCTAATTTTGCCGCAGCGGTAGAGCCGGAGCTGACAAACTCCGCCGCGAGTGCTACATCGCCTCTCTGCTGGGCCCTAAACACTGCGACGGAGGGTTGAAAAACTCCCAATGAAACTGTCGAGATGGCACATTATGTACCGACCACTTCATTATCTGAGAGCTTAGCATCTTTTAGAGATCCAGAACACACTAAACTGCGCTACAGGACGTAGACTGCATTGTCAACAATGCCATTATCTTTAAAGGACATAAAAGTTTCAACTAATTCAATCCAGACTGTAAATTCAGAATAATTTGTTTGGGAATTCTCATCCCACATGAATTAGAATCTTAAAAGTAATGACTCCCAGACTCAGAGAAAGCACTTGAGTTGCTGTTAAGACAGCTAAAGAGATAAAGTTTTGCACGTCCCCTACTTTCCAGCTCCGTTCTTCTAATTACCCAGACAAGTCCATCACCTCTCAAATTTTCCCGGTTATCAATGAAAAGCAGGTGCACTGTAATGTGACCGCTCCAGCTCTTTTAGCACTGACAGTGACAATGGGCAGAAATATTTGTTCGACTGGAAGAGGCCTGCTTGGTAACTTGATAAGGGTCTGAATTTACTTGATGAGGTAAAAAGTTCCTGAGCTCAGCAGCATGAGGCTGACGGTCCCCTGAGGGCGGCTGAGAAACCGTATCTGCCCTGTAGGAGCTTCCCCTTTGGTAAGCACTTCTTATCACGAGGCCATCACGGCTGGCCGATAGCGCTGGGTAATATCCAGTAACAGCAGTCTTATGTGAGATCCAATACACGGATCAATCCTCAGGCCAGAGAGCTCTCATTATCCTCCAGAGTCTTTCTTATCCGCGAAGACTGGATACCAAGGTTGGGCGCAAAACACGTTTTTCGCAAACCGAATATCATAAACCTTCTTATCTGAAAGAATAATGAGAGTTTGGTGTGTTCTTAGTTGTTTAGGTCACACTAAAGACATCAGGACACATGCATGTTTACTGCAGGACCTTAAAATAGTTGAGAAGGTATCATCACAATGCGACAAGTTCTCCGCCAACTGCACACCGCTTCCTTATGGGCGGCTTTACAATGCAGTAGTGTGTGTGTTGAAGCCTGATGATGGGAAGTCACAAGAGATGGAAAGAAAGGAAAAAAAGAGGCAAGAAAACAGGGATATGGGAAAGATAGACAGGAAGGGAGAAAGACAGAGACATTGGGAGAGATGGGACTCTGAAACCCCATGCAGCTCCATTCCTTTGGGGACGCCCATATACTGGCGCACATTTCCCCATGTGACCAAAGAAATGAAAAAACTACCACACTCACACTCGTCTCCACAGGAGCGGCTCATTCTAATTCACACTAAACAAGAAGGTAAAAAAAAAACAAATACTCAGCGAAGGCACAATAATTATGCAAAGATCCTAAAAGACTGAAGCGACAGACACCCGAAGAAAATTGGAAAACTTTGAAGGATTGAATGCTTTATCGGCCCAAATAAAACATATACAACTCTAGAAGATATTTTAATAATTCACTTATTTTCACAATAGCAGTGTGGTTAAATTTTTTTTACTTTACCTTTACTCATAAAGCATGCCAATTTCACTTCACAGAGCAATAACAATATATATATAAAATGCCATTTAGATTTATTACTTTGTCAGAATTGACCATATTTAAATATATCTGAAATCATTCCAGTCAAAGCACTCATGTTTAATGACAGTTTGCATGAATGGCCTCTTACAGTCTGTGGCCTTAAATGTTACTGTTCCTTTATTAAAAGTCAATATGCAAATGACAGCCTGAAAATGCCAAATTTAAAGATATTTAGGATTTTAAAAACTACACTTTACATGTTATGTATGTCCTCAGACTTTAAAGAAACACAGATGAAGCAATATCCTCCTTACAAACACAAGAAAAAGTTTCCTTAACAGTGCAGAAAAGTAATTATCCACAATTAGGACAATACCATCCAGTATTACCAGACAATTCCCAGGACTACTAAACTACGAGCCGGGCGGCTGCTCTCCAGTAAAACCAGCTTGTGTTTCTTACCTCCAGTGAGGAGCTGGTATCTAGGGGGGAAGGTCAGGACCTCTCGGCATGCAAACGGTCGTGGATCTCATTTGGCTCCGGCACGACGGAGCGGCGCAGGCCAGCGCAGCGAGCGGGAGGGAATAAATCAGGGACAGAGTAGCAGGGTAAAGAGGAGCTCCATGCAGGGGCTCCAAGAGAGGACTGCTCGAGCCGGGCCGGGTGGACGGCTTCTTTTGCCTCTCCCTGAATGAAAGCAATCCCTGAGACTGAATGGGTAATGAGATCCCGGCTCCTGAGATTTTAGCTTTCTTAATCATGTTCATAATTAATTCAAGAACATTGATAATTTCATTACATTCTTTTTGTCTTATCAATAAATGATGTGCCTGCACTTTTGGTCTTGTGTACGAGAGAGAGAGAGGGAGAGAGAGAGAAGGAGAGATGCTGAGAGTAATACAGTACTATAGGCAAGAGGAGATGAATACGATACAAACAGCAAAGTGGTAATTATAATCTTTGACCAGGCCACCGGCAGCACAATATGAAGTCAAGTGGGCACTAATAATTAATAAGCCCTTATGCACAGAGTGTGTTTGATTACAAGAAGCGTGTTTTGCATGTCTATGCACATGCCGTGCAGCCACAATTAGAAGTGACTTTAAAAATTAGTACTTTTTAATTTTGATTTGGCATAAGAGAGGTTGGAGAATGTCCATTATGCTTTTGTTAATTAACATCAAGATTTTAGTTTAAAATTTATATCAGGAAATGTATATTCAGTGTCTAATGGTTAGTGCTGTGACTAACCTTTTTTCTTTTTCATTTTTCATCATTGTTAATCACTTTCATTCATTTAAACGGCCCTGCGGTATAACAAATTAATTTTTAAAAAGTACAAAAAGTCTAAATAGCCCAATAGACTCTCAATTAAAAAAAGATTTTTAATCATTAATTATAAAATAATAATAATTATATTTAAAAAACAACAACTATAAAATATTAAACAAATAAACAATGTAAAATAAATATAAATTATAAAAACAATCATTATAAAATAATTAGCAAAATGCTGTTTAAAACAGTTTCAGATGGCACACATCACAAGTATTTCATCTCACCATCCCATTTGCATAATCTCAAAAGTCTTTTTTCACACGCTGAATTCAACAGATCACATGCTGGACTCATAAAGCTGTCGCCTTGAATCCAATATTGCAAATATATATAAAAAGAAGTGACATAAAAAGAAAGATTATAAGAAAGAGCTTTCTGTCTCTGCAAAAGTTAATGAGGTTCTATGCATATTTAATGGATCATTGTGACAAATTCCACGAGCTAACCACCTCTGTCTTAAGCATGAGAATGTTATGCTCTTTTATAGACTTTTTCTAAAAATCTATGACAGTATGTGCTACAAATAAATGAAATGAGGATATTATAACTTAGGTTTAACCAGTGATGATTATGTTATTGTTTTGTTTACATTTCCAAATAAGCTTTACTTGAGCAAGTAAACGAGATTGGGGCAGAAAGCGCGAGTACAGTAATTTGATGGATGTGACTGACCCCGTTTATTGGGCAGTGAATGATAAGCCTCAGTGGGCGGGTTAATCTGATAACAAGCACAGCAGAAATATCTCGTAAGGAACTAAACGCAATCACTCAGAGGCTGGTCAGCGCTCAGACCGGTGACTATGATTGATACACGGACACACCATACGTTTCTCGACAGGAAGAAAACCGGCGACGTTTGCCGCACAGATTACGCTGATATCAGCGCCGTAACATAACAACATTAAGCCTGTGATGCAAAGAAACAGGCTGTAATGCAGGTGGACATAAAATAGTTGAGATGAAAATATATTTATAGTCTTATTTACACGTAAGACACAACTGCAAGGGAGCCCCAATAAAACCGGAGGCAAAATGTACAAAATTTATCGAGGTCATTTTGACGGCACTTGATATAAGATGCCCACATGAAGTTTTTTGCATTTTTCACCCGCACACATTTTAATCACATTTTATGTGATCTATGCATGCCACTCTCATCTGTGCCGTGACGTTTGCGTTTGCCCTTCCCAGAACAGATTGCCACAATGCATGTAATGATGGCCCTGCCCAGCTGTGCTTCAGAGGGCCACTGGATGATAGTATTTCCATAATAATCCACCCTCGGCTCCCAGGGGCCCCTTGAGAGAGAGGTATGGATGGAGGAAGAGGGGAGCGGAGCCACCGTCGGGGCTGAGTGGAGCCTCATCTGCGGCGTGGAAGGGTGGGGGCGGCACGAGCGAGTCGTGTGGCTCAACCAGCCTGTAGGCAATGCAATAAAATCACCGCACGCTGCTCCTCTCTGCACCGCGACGCATGGCCCACCACTAAAACTGCACCCGCGGAGGAGAATAAATTTGAGGCTGGAGAGAGAGAAAGAGCGAGGAAGGGGGTGGCGGGAAACAGCTAGAGAACAGACTTTGATACTAACAATTGGGGTAGCATCCCACGCTCTCCATTAGAGAAGCGTGTTTTTATGCATGTATTCATTTTGTGCCTGGTCTTCGTCAGACTGCACTCAAATTAGGGGTCGTTCACAGAGAATGCGCTCTTGTGTTTAGTGCTTAACTTTTGGTCTATGAATGTATGTGCCATATAGATGTCTTTGGTCGCTGTCATGGTTTCTGTGGTTTTTTTTTTTATATCAGTGTCTAAGTTAAAAATAGCTCCACTTTTGACATGCAACCCTGCGGATCAATGTCAGTTTGTAAAAAAGATCTAATCAGATGAATCTGAGGGCGGGACAAGCATCTTAAGTGCAGAGCTCTACGTCTACACTATCGCTCAAAAGTTTGAGGGCAGTAAGATTTCTTATTTTTAAAAGAAGTTATTATTTTTATTCGGCGAGCAACAGTAAGACATTTATAATGTTACAAAATCTTTCTATTTCAAATAATGCTCTTTTAACCTTTCTATTCATCAAAGAATCCTGAAACAAAAAAAGTATCACTGTTGCACGCAA
Source organism: Anabarilius grahami (assembly GCA_003731715.1). Classification (NCBI taxonomy): domain Eukaryota; kingdom Metazoa; phylum Chordata; class Actinopteri; order Cypriniformes; family Xenocyprididae; genus Anabarilius; species Anabarilius grahami. Next base: position 2,657,217 of record RJVU01051519.1, on the reverse strand, counting down.
ACACACTTGAGCAGCAAATCAGCATATTAGAATGATTTCTGAAGGATCATGTGATACTGAAGACAGGAGTAATGATGCTCAAAAATTCAGATTTGTCTTCACATTAAATTTTTTAAATATTACAAATGTTTTACTGTATTTTTGATCAAAGAAATGCAGTCTTGGTGAGCATATAAGACATTTACATCTTTTGAACGGTAGTCAATATTTGTTAAAGTCTGTAATTTCTTCAATATTAACCTGATCTCACAGAAAAACGTAACTATGTTACGAGGTTGCAATTTCTTATGAATTTGTACAGTGTGAATCATACACAAATGTACGATTATATGAAAATAGTAAGCATGAAGCTCCAACCCTAAGCCTACCCGTCACTGGGAACGTAAGCAGATTGTACAAAAATGTACGAAAGAGATCATATGGCTTCATACGAATTAGCCACCAATTCACAAAAACATAAAATAGCTACGAAAGATTTGCCCTTCGGGGATAAATAAAGTGTTTGAAACTTGAAAGTTGTCATGAGATGTTGTCATTACTGGCGTCAACAAACAAAACAACTATAAACCAACAGAAACAACTACAAATTAGTATTCATTTTTACGAATTAGCCACCAATTCACAAAAACGTAGTTACGAATTGCCATGGGATGTTGTCAATACTGCCGTCAACAAACAAAACAACTATAAGCAAACATGAACAACTATAAATTAATATTTCGTTTTCACGAATTAGCCACCAATTCGCAAAAATGTAAAATAGTTATGAACTGCCATGAGATGTTGTCAATGGTGTCGACAAACAAAACAACTATAAACCAACAGAAACAACTACAAATTAGTATTCGTTTTTACGAATTAGCCACCAATTCGCAAAAACGTTAAGTAGTTACGAATTGCCATGAGATGTTGTCAATACTGGCGTCAACAAACAAAACAACTATAAACAAACAGTTTTTATGAATTAGCCATCAATTTGCAAAAACGTAGTTACAAATTGCCATGAGATGTTGTCAATACTGGCGTCAACAAACAAAACAACTAAAAACAAACAGAAACAACTATAAATTAGTATTCATTTTTACAAATTAGCCACCAATTCGCAAAAGCGTAGTTACGAATTGCCATGGGATGTTGTCAATACTGGCGTCAACAAACAAAACAACTATAAACAAACAGAAACAACTATAAATTAGTATTTCGTTTTCACAAATTAGCCACCAATTCGCAAAAATGTAAAATAGTTATGAACTGCCATGAGATGTTGTCAATGGCGTCAACAAACAAAACAACTATAAACCAACAGAAACAACTACAAATTAGTATTCGTTTTTACGAATTAGCCACCAATTCGCAAAAACGTTAAGTAGTTACAAATTGCCATGAGATGTTGTCAATACTGGCGTCAACAAACAAAACAACTATAAACAAACAGAAACAAACAAAAATTAGTATTCGTTTTTATGAATTAGCCATCAATTCGCAAAAACTTAGTTACAAATTGCCATGAGATGTTGTCAATACTGGCGTCAACAAACAAAACAACTAAAAACAAACAGAAACAAACAAAAATAAGTATTTGTTTTTATGAATTAGCCACCAATTCGCAAAAACGTAGTTACAAATTGCCATGAGATGTTGTAAATACTGGCGCCAACAAACAAAACAACTATAAACAAACAGAAACAACTATAAATTAGTATTCATTTTTACAAATTAGCCACCAATTCGCAAAAACGTAGTTACGAATTGCCATGGGATGTTGTCAATACTGGCGTCAACAAACAAAACAACTATAAACAAACAGAAACAACTATAAGTTAGTATTTCGTTTTCACAAATTAGCCACCAATTCGCAAAAATGTAAAATAGTTATGAACTGCCATGAGATGTTGTCAATGGCGTCAACAAACAAAACAACTATAAACAAACAGAAACAACTACAAATTAGTATTCGTTTTTACGAATTAGCCACCAATTCGCAAAAACGTTAAGTAGTTACGAATTGACATGAGATGTTGTCAATACTGGCGTCAACAAACAAATGTGCAGAAGTAATGCCTGTTTTCAAACACGTTTCCCATCTGTCATTGGTTGAACAAACAACTGGCCCCGCCCCTGGTCAGGATATACAAACAGAGCAATGTTTTAAAAGGGGAATCATCCCACAGAATACACATTTATAGTTGTTTCTGTGTTTTAAGCTGGAGTGTTTTAACATAAAAAATTACACAAATTATCTTTACGCATGAACACATCTGGTTTGAACGTCTCCAAAGATGTTTTACTCTTCCTTTGCATGCTTCAAGCACAGTTTCTGACACATAATGGATAATTCTAGATTCCGTGAGCTTCAATACATGATACAAAATGTAAAGAACCGGATGCCGTTCAGACTTTTAAAGGGCAGGGTTGCGAAAGGGCAATGAAAGGTGCCTGAGCTGTGAAGGGGGCGTCAGCTGCGGCTCCACTGTGGAGAGAGAGCCGGGGCTTAGGAAAGAACCCCATGGACAGCAGGGGCCCCTCATCTCCATGACACACTCTCTCGCACCGCAGCGATCGCGGTCAGGGGCCACGCTAATCAATACATGAAGCCTGCAGGAGTGCGGGGGAAATATCTTAATGTCCTCAAGATGTGCGCGACTGCAGGTTACACTCATTCTGTTTTGCCAGCGACGCAAAAACCACTGGCATGACGTTGGTGTGTGTGTGTGGGGGGGGATCAGTAGGGCGGTAGAGAAAGAGGGATAGAGGGCAGGCTAATTAATGTAAGCATTTGCCAGTGATTAAGCTTTAAACAGAAAGGTCAGCTGAGCAGCGGAGCAAGGCCTGTCCCAGCGCCTTGCTCTTAGGGCAGTCTAAACCTTTCCAGCTTAAATGGTAAAGATGCCATTTCACAATGGGGGAGCATGGGACACATGTAGGCCTGACACACGGGTCATTGGCTCGCCACCCTCCATTACCCAGCCAAGGGAAATGTGCCGATCTGTGTCATTTAAGGGATGAAAAATAAGGCCTCCGACAAGATCAATAGATCCTGCGGTTCTCAAATGGCTGTGATTAATTGACTGTCACCAATTAATGGGGGAAAGATTACAAACCATTGTCTGAAGCATATGTGGGCAAAATACAATCTTTAGAGTATCTGAAATGTTCCAATAATATGATTTGATCTAGATTTTTACATGTTCTTAAAGGTGAGGTGCAATTACAAATAAATATTTGCAAACAAATTTCACAATTGGTCTTTCAAACATATAGTTATGCATCAAACACATGTCATCATTTATCCTGAACATAACATGCATCATCTTGCATCTGTACCTGGTTGTATAAATCATCAGAACTTTAGGAATAATTAATATAACATAATATACACTATCATTCAAAAGTTTGAGATTTTTTTTTTAAAGATATTAACCCTTTTATTCAGCAAGGATGCATTAAATTAATTAAAAGTGACAGTAAAGACATTTATAATGTAACAAAATATTAAATTAATTCTGTTCTTTTGAACTTTCTATTCATCAAAGCATCCTGAAAAAACAGTTTTCAACGTTTATCAGAAATATATCTTGAGCAGCAAATCAGCATTTTAGAATGATTTCTGAAGGATCATGTGACACTGAAGACTAACGATGCTGAAAATTCAGCTTTGTATCACAAGAATAAATTACATTTTTTAAATATATTACAATAGAAAACAGTTATTTTAAATTGTAATTATATTATACAATTTTATGATTTTACTATATTACTGATCAAATAAATGCAGCCTTAATGAGCATAAAAGACTTACAAAAACATTAAAAAACCCGCACCGACACCAAACTTTTGAACAAAAGCGTATAATATAATAACTGAGCCTTCAGCAATGCAAATCAACCCATACCTCTCTATTAACACTGTAAAAGGATGACCTTCTCATCTCCGTTTGGGCCTTTTTGTAGACTCACGTGACATCCAACTGCACTAGAGGAATCATTTCACTGGAGACTTGATGATGAAATGGACATCTCTTGTTGACACAGCTCTTGTTCCACTTACGAACGATGAAGTGAGTAGCAAGCGATTTTTGTGTGTATTTCTGAGATGCTGATCTCACTGACAGGAGACAAAAGGGGGAGGGGGTTCTGGAAAAATAAGAAAACAAGGCAAATTTATGTTATTATGTAAGAGCGTGCTCAGCAGTTTGGTCTTTGCTTACAAATGCGTGCAAACTCTCTCTCCAGGAATGTTTCTACGTGCAGATGTCTAAATCTGAGTTTCAGACCTACTGGCGTACAGTTAGACTACTTATAGTCTAGACAAAGTGAAGTCTCCATGGGCTGTGTTGACATGACAGACCTGCAACAAATGACAGTAATGTAGTCGCAGCACCAATAGTCCGCTTGATGCAATCAATGTACAACATTGTTTTGCATCAATTCGATGCTAATGGAGTTATCTCACAAGCGCTCAGCCACTGGGTCTGTCATTATGGGACAATAAAGCCATCATTTGGCGATGACCAATGAATTATGAGATCGAATAAAAATGAAGTAAAACGGTTTACAGTGTTGTAATAAAACTCTTGAAACAAAGAGCCGACGTAAAGAGCTGCATTTGAGATGCATAGCAACCTGATCACTCAGACATCAGGCCTTTAAGATTTAAAGGAATAGTTCACCCAAAAATTATATTTTTTTTCATAATTTACTCACCCTCAAGTTGTTCCAAACCTGTATGAATTTCTTTCTTCTGCTGAACACAAAATAATTTATTTTGAAAAATGTTGGTAACCAGATAGTTAGTTGACGGTAGCTATTGACCTCCATAGTAGGAAAAAAAATACTATGGAAGTCAACGGCTAGCCCTACCGTCAACTGTCTGGTTCCTGACATTCTTCAAAATATCTTCTTTTGTGTTCAACAGAACAAAGAAACTCTTTACAGGTTTGGAACAAGATAAGGGTGATAAGTGATGAGAGAATTTAAATTTTTGGGTGAACTATCTCTTTAAGATGCAATTTATCCAAGTGTAAACGCATTTGCACATGCCATAATCATAAAATGTATTCCTCCCAAAACGTGACTACTTCAATATGTATTACCAAGGCTACACTGGTGAAGTCTGTCTACCTTGAAAAAAATAATCACATTCTTCTTTTTATCATTTACTAATAATGTTTTTTTATTATTATAATTATTTGTTATTTTTAGGTGCGTTCACGCCATGTCGTAATTACCGTAATTACGCGATTCCAACTTGTAAATAGCGTTCACGTCCACGTAGAACTCGTAATTACACCTTGTAAACTGGGAGTATTCTGAGAGCTCCTACTTATAACACGTGACCACTGTACCACCTCACTGCTGCAGTTTCGTTTAAGCGCTAGCAGTGCGTGAGCAACTCCAAGTAGAACTTCACGTGTTGTCATCTCGAAACTACGGTAATTACGACACGGCGTGAACGCAGCATTTGTTGTTGTTGTTGTTGGTTACTAAAGGAATGCTTCAAAATTCTTTTTAGCAGTAAATATGATATCCTAAGATATCTTACCTTACGGAGAGAGCATAAATTCTATAAATACAAAACTTCGCTTCATTAATCAATCTTTAACACAATCTTTAACACTAACGAACCACATTGAGAATGTAGGCTACCTACAGTTGTCTCCGGCAGACGCGTTTCGCTGGAGTTTAATACTCTGCGCTTGCCGTAGTCGCGTGTGCGGCTCGTTGCTTTGTTTCTGTTGGAGGGAGTTTTGGATCATGTTTCTCATCTTTGAGGACTAAATTATGGCGCAAAGTTTTCAAAACGTCACTCTTTCATTGACTTTACCGATATCCTGCCAGATTTGCCTCGGAAAGGTAACACACTTTTAATAGACTTAGTTTAAATACACGACAGGAGTTAACCACAAAGTCGTGCAGAGTGCGCGTGAACTTCATGTTTGTTGATTAAATTAAAGCCACTTTAATATAATAATGCACAGTTCTTTTATCATCTATTAATGAAGATAATGTGTAAAAATAGGTGCATATGAAACATAATAACGTTTCTATAACTCACAACAGCGATAGTTTTTCTACAGTAGATCACCAAGGGTCCCTTCTGATACTGTTTTCGCCAAAAAAACACAAAATAACAAGAACAACCAGCAATTACCTAAACACTGCGCACTGTTCATTTGATGTAGTTAATAATTCCCTGAAATAACCACAGAGGGTGATGTCAGATCAAATGAACCAGATAAGGCAGGAATGTTAAAGTTGTTTTAGATTCAATATTCAGCCACTGCAAACTTCATTTATTCTTATTCCAACACCCACAAGTCCAACTAATTTACTGAACTCAGCCTCCTTCTCACATACATGCGTGCATTGTAATGCCAAGTTTAAGAAAATAAATGACAAATAATTGTAATTAAAAAGATTTTTGTCTTTGTTCACAATGTCTTTTCTATGCTTCAGATCTTTATATAGCTTTCTATCCTATTTGTTCCATTGGCCATTTTTAACCTGAATGATTTAAGGTTAACAGTCATGACATTGCATTTACCTTTTGGTTTGCTCTGATCTACACCTTAAAGGTGCGTCAGCCGGTCATTTGTTGCAACAACCATGTGTTCTGCTCCAACTGCATCAAAGTTTGGCTGGAGAAGAGCAGTCAATGTCCCACCTGTAGAGTGGCCATCACTCCAGAAAACCCCTGCAGAGAAATCATTGGTAATGTCAAAAGACCTCACAATCATATCTTTTTTTTATTTCTTTTTTTTATGTAAGCTATAGAACTTTGTTTGTTTTAGGTAAGATGTGTGTGATTAAATATCTCTTTCTCTCCCTTTGTGTGTGTTTATGCTCACAGGAGCCACAACTGACAGTGAATCCAATGAGAGCTGTTCTGTGAAGAGACGCCTCCGAAAGACTCGAGGGGAGCTGCTTTTGCGAGAATATGAGGTATTTTTGCTCAATGACCAATGAAATGGATTGACAAGTTCAATTTTCTTTCCCGTGTTGATATTTCTTATATCATTTAGAGTGGAGGACCCATGTGATTTCCCTTTAGAATTAGTGCAGAAAATGTACAAAAGTCTTCTCCTAGCTAACTTGAACTGCTAAACCACAAGACTCCAAATTGGATTTCATGTGATCTTTAACACGTTTTAATAATGTTCCTGTAAAAAATAAATTCACCTAGCTATGCAACAAAAGCCAGAGCTTATGAATCATCTGTCTTACAGGATGAAATCGAAACCCTCTTGAAAGAGAACGAGGACTTGAAAAGCAAAAACCTGAGCCTTGAGATGCAACTTAAGACGGCTCTGGAACCGAGCATGATCTTGGTTCCTCAGAGTGAAACCAGTACTGTTGACCTGAGTGCTCTGGAGGAGACGGCCAATAAGCTGAGAGCTGCCAATGACCTCTACAGGAAGGTCAAACAGGACCTCGAAAGGCTGAAGGAAGTATGAATGGGATTGTTTTAAAAAAAAAATATTAGACATTGGCCAAAAAAAGCACAAAACTAGAAATATCGCCCCATAATTTAACCATTTTGAGATAATCTGCATTGACTTTGACCACTTGGTCATTTAAACTGAAGTTGTAGTAGCGTGGCATTTTGAAAAACCATCTCTTGTCAGTGGATGATAATTTCCTGTTTTCAAATATTACAAATATTGTACATTCTGAGGAAACATTGTCAAATGAAATTTTTTTTTTTTTTTTGAGAAATTGTCTCATTTGCAATCATCAAACAATTGTATACATATTTTTGGCATTATATTGGGCTTGAAGTAAGTCTCTCTCTCTCTCTCTCTCTCTCCATATATAATATATATATATATATGCTGCATTTATTTGATCCAAAATACAGCAAAAACTGTAATATTGTGAAATATTATTACAATTTAGAATAACTGATTTCTATATGAATATACAGTAAAAAGTAATTTATTCCTGTGATGCAAAAGCTGAATTTTCAGCCCCATTGCAGTCTTCATTGTCACAGTGTCACATGATCCTTCAGAAATACACTGCCCTCCAAAAGTTTGGAAACGCCCTAGAAAAGTGGGGTTTTGGACAATATTGGCATGAATCCTTTTTAATTTGTGATAATTTTGCACTGATAAGGGACAACACAAACTATGAAAACATATTTTATTACTTAAACAGTTTATACATAGAAAAAAACTTACATTTTTTGATTCATCAAAAAATCCACCATTAGCAGCTATCTGACCTAAACTGGGTTCTAATTGGTTCATTGTATTCTAAACTTAATTGTCAATCAATTGTTGAAGCTATTAAGGTGTGCTGACCCAAAAATCTTTTACAAACCTGGGCCAAGTTTAAACCAGTAACCAGGCATCACAGCTGGCAAAGGGGCATGTCTGACTTTGACATGTATATATTGCCATTATTATGTAATCAAAATTATTATTGCTGGTCTTCAATGATAATGTCAAGTTACTTTAATGTATTTGCACCAAAAAATGAGAAGGATTTATGCTGAAAACCACAGTTTGCCAGGGGTGTTTCCAAACTTTTGGAGGGCAGTGTAATTCTAATGTGTGGATTTGCTGCTCAAGAAAGATGTTGAAAACAGTTTTTTTGGAAAACATTCTTTGCTGAATAGAACATTCAAAAGAACAGCATTTATCTGAAATAGAAAGCTTTTGTAGAATTATAAAAAAAAACTTTTTACTGACCCCAAACTTTTGAACGGTAGTGTACAATGTTACAAAAGCTTTCTATTTCAGATAAATGCTGTTCTTTTGAACTTTCTGTGCTACATATATATATATGCTTTCTCTATATTCTTAGATGAGTTTTCATTTCATTGGAAATATGGGAAAGGGTGTTATTTGTTTTCTGTGCCTAAAAATAAATTATTCTGTTTTCCTCAGGCTAACAAGACACTCCGGTCCCAAAACTTTGACCTAATCCAGGAAAATATGCGCTTAAAAGCTGAAGTGGACAGCAGATCTCCTCAAAAGTAAGCACAATGTTGGTGAATTTTACTAACTTGCATTTTAGTAACTCAGATGTTCAAAATTAATTTTATTTGTGGTTTGTCTGTATTTTACATTGAGGTTTGGCAGGTATACAGTCGCAGCTCTCGAGGCTAAAATTCATCAGTATGAGCGGGACGTGGCCCAGTTGAAAAGAGCTCTGGAGCGCAGTGATAAATACATAGAAGAGCTTGAAGCCCAGAACCAGAGGGATGACCCTAAGTCTGAAGGTGTTTGTTCAAACGCTGCCTCTGGAGGGACTCAAAACGGAGGGATTGAAAGAATTGCCCTGATGCGAAGGAGCCTGAGTGAAATGGAGGAAACTTCTGTTTGTACAGACCTGGACCGAAAGTGTTCAGAGCTTCCCAACAACCACGGGCGCCTCCTGACAACATCTGATGTGTGTTTTCCAGGAGGGACCTTGACTCCACAGAAGGATGGACTCAAAGATGTTTCGGTTCCCTCTACACCCTCCTCGGCTCTTAGATCTCTGAGCTTGAAGAGTCCTGCAGTTTGTAGTGACCGAAAGTTAGGTCTCAAACCTCTCACTTACCTGAGAAGACTGAGTTTTGATGATTGCCAGGGTCCAGCCAGCTCATCCTCAATCAAACTAAGCCCAAGCTCCTTCCAAGGCAACAAATGCGCTCCTTTCAGTCAGAAGACCACTGTGAATTCAGACAGAGAGGTCTTGTGTGGAGGCTGGATGGACTGCGGACCTGAGCTGCCCCATCTGGATGAAAACAGAGAGAAGTTCAAGCGGTCCGAGGACCCTACGGGCAACAGTGAGGCTTGTATGGATGCAGCGTACCTGGACAAGATCTCTGAGCTGGACTCTATGATGGCTGAGGGTGAGAGCTCCAGCAGTCAGGTCTCTCACTTTCCCCTGGCATCATCATCATCATCATCCTCATCCTCATCATCACGCTCTCCAGACTTTGATGCCACCCAAATACCAGAACTGGATTTCTGTAGCAACCTCTTGGCTGATCCTGGAACAGCAAGAGAGCACCAAAGCACATCTTTGACACAGGAGACCACCCATTGCGATGCAGCTTCGGCTTCTGAGGAGGAAGCTTCAATTGTTGAGTTCAGTGACAGAGCTGGGGTTATGGTGGAAAATCCCAGTCAGCCCACCAAACGCAAATGTCCCACAGGATTGTCCATCTCCAGCCCCTCCAAACTCTCAAAACTGAAGTAGAAGCAGAAACATTTCAAGTATTTTCCAGCATGGTCTCCATTTTCATCGGATTCAGTGGGTTTACTTTTCATTGGCTTTTTAGGAGTTCAACAAGATTTAACAGCATTTCGTTTCCATCAGGGCTTTTTATTACAAATTTGCCTCACTGTTCATTTATCAGGACAGCAGTGTGTGCTGGATGATGTTGCTGTACGTACATTATAAAAACTGTTTCAGTATCCTGAGGGGATGAGGTGTTACCATTACACTTTTCTCATGAAATTAAACATATTTTTTCTATCGATTTTCAATGCTTTTGTGGTGGTACAGAATTACCTGGCATTCTGAATAAATCTGTATTTGAACTGTGAAAACAATAAATGCTATTTGTGCATACAGTTTGAAAATATGAAGTCATTTTCTATTTTTCAGATATTTTCGTAAATGTTTTTGTACCTGGATGTTGTCTAAATAAAAACCTTTTGTATGTCTACAATTTATAGTTTTAAGTAGCGTTATGACAATAACAGTTTACATCATAATCTTAATAATATTGCTCGCAAACACATTGTATTTCTGTGTTAGTGGTGAATTATTTCATGTGTCATCACCTGAATACTAAACTAATCCATTTACTACCCACCTCCTTCACAGTCTTTTAAAGAATTAATTAATGCTAGTGAATTAACACTTCATTAGAGCCAACTAAAAGCGCCGGGCGATTAAAAATTAATGCAATGATTAGAGTTTAGTGAAATATACATGATAGTTAAAGTTGCGTAATCAATCAAGGCCATACCAACATGACGCGTTAACATGAGCGAAATTTAAATATTCAAATGCAAATTCCGATTCTGAAATTGATATAAATACTAATTATATTTTGATGTCGCAAATTTCTGTTGACGTAATTTGTAATGTATGAATATTTATGTAATGTCTAAAACGATTTTCGTTATATATTTATATTATACAATTATTAATTCGTTTTTCTTTTGTTTCCATTTACCTTATCTGATATATAGAGTTGCTTAATGAATCAACGCGGGGCAACCAGTAGCCTACTTGCATAAACATGAGCTAAATTAAAATATTCACGTTTGCAAATTCTCCTGAAAATGAAATAAACGAATATTGAATCAACAATGTTTACAATTTATTGATGAATTTTTAATTTCGCAAACGATTTTTAAAAAATAAATAAAACTAAATTAATGATATTAATGTTTAACTAGCCTAGGCTATATATTTAATATTTATATATATTTTTTTATTTCATTCATTAAAATAAATATGCGTATTCTAAACATTTTAATATTATTTTAAAATCACAGTTATGCCACTAAAAAGTGTCTGATTAGTTTGGATGCATTTTGACGAAATATGCTTTAAAACATGTAAACAGACGGCCCTCATTTGCATATCGAATATTAGCTGTTACACTCTCTGTTGCCGATTAACGCAACAAACGACATTCTAAATCAGTGAATGCAGCACGCATGCGCGCAGAATCCACAGGTATGGAAGCCCCCCTCTCCGTCATTAGGCCGATTTACAGTTCGAGGAGGACATGAGACGAGCAGAGGCGCGATGAGATGAGAGGAGGAGAAGAGAGTCAATCGCGCTCGTCTCGCGAGAATAGGCGAGGCTGCCGGACGAGATGTGAGGGACTCAGGTGTAAGAGCGCTCCTCATCCACACACAGCAGAGCCAAACAGAGACGCACACACACACACTGCGGGCATCTCCTCTGTACCATCAGCATCCGAGCGCTACCGTATCCGCCCGCCCGCCCGACTGCTGCAAGACGCCAGAAGAGGAGGCGGGAGGACCTGGCCTCTCGCTTTGGTTTTTGTCCTCTTTTCGTGCACTTTATCTGAGCCTGATCTCGCGCAAACATGATGTCCATGAACAGCAAACAGCATCATTTCGCCATGCATCCAAGCTTACCTGAGCACAAGTACACAACTCTGCACTCGAGCTCGGAGGCGATCAGGAGAGCCTGTCTGCATACTCCACAGGTAAACGAGCTCCAAACTTCTGCTTTTCTCCCGCGTTCTCCTCTGCGTGCGAGGAGGAGCGCTGGAGGCGCATATACTGCCTTAATGTTTTTTTCATGTATTCCACAGCAATCATCCGCACGCCTGTGATCTTTTCTGAAGGCATGCTCACTGAAGGCTCAGGCTTCAGCCTTTTTTGTATTAATTTTTATGACTGGAAGCCTCTTAAAAGGAATATTCTCTGTGTTATGTGTTGACACTATTCCCCAGCTGACATCTCCACTTTCTTTCTGTTTCTCTGTTTTTCTCGCTCTCTCTCCGACTCCAGCTACAAAGCAACATCTTCGCCAGTCTGGATGAGACGCTGCTGGCCCGCGCCGAAGCTCTGGCGGCCGTGGACATCGCCGTGTCCCAGGGTAAGAGTCACCCGTTCAAGCCCGACGCCACGTACCACACGATGAACACCGTGCCATGCTCGTCCAACTCCACCGTGCCACTCGCCCACCACCACCACCACCATCACCACCACCACCACCAGAACCTGGAGCCGCCCGACCTCATGGAGCACATCAGCTCGCCGTCGCTCGCGCTGATGCCCAGCGCGCACGAAGGGGCCGGCGGAGGAGGCGGCGGGGGCGGCGGCGGGGGCTTGATCTCCACGTCGGCCCACCCGCACGCGCACATGCACGGGCTCACCCACCTGTCCCACCAGGCTGCTATGAACATGAACTCGCCGCTCACTCACCACGGGCTCTTGCCGGGCCACCACGGCGGTGCGCACCAGGGCGCGCCGGGACTCGCCAACAACGGACTGCCCTCCATTAACGACTCGGACACGGACCCGAGGGAGCTGGAGGCGTTCGCGGAGCGCTTCAAACAGCGGAGGATCAAACTCGGGGTGACTCAGGCGGACGTGGGGGGCGCGTTGGCCAACCTGAAGATCCCAGGCGTGGGCTCCCTGAGCCAAAGTACCATTTGTCGCTTCGAGTCTCTAACTCTGTCGCACAACAACATGATCGCGCTCAAACCCATCCTCCAGGCGTGGCTGGAGGAGGCCGAGGGCGCCCAGCGCGAGAAAATGAGCAAACCCGACATTTTCAACGGCAGCGAGAAGAAGCGCAAGCGGACCTCCATAGCGGCCCCGGAGAAACGATCTCTGGAGGCGTATTTCGCGGTCCAGCCTCGGCCGTCCTCGGAGAAAATCGCGGCTATAGCCGAGAAATTGGACCTCAAAAAGAACGTGGTGCGAGTATGGTTTTGCAACCAAAGACAAAAACAGAAGAGGTTGAAATTTTCCGCGGCTCACTGATGGACTACTTCTATAGGGGGGGAAAACAAACAAAACAAAACTGACTTTTGGGGACCAAGGAACATCGCTTTGGCTCAAATGCGTGTGCTCATGATTAGTACCGTTTTATTTTCACAACTCATGTTTCTTTTCACTGTACTGGTGAATGTGAAGTATGCAAATAACAGGTAATCCAGATGAACTACTTTTCTGCGGTTCAACTCTACTTAGAACCATCCAGCTTTATGTTATATATTTATTTATTTATTTATTTTTAATTTTTGCCCCAATGACGTTTATTCTGAATGACGAAAAATAGCCATTGATGGATTACCTCATAGTTTCATTCTATCCTATTTATTTATTTATGCATATTTGTGTACTTATTCATTCGTAATAGGGAACTGCTATATTTTTGAATATTAAATGTGTTAAAAGCAGATCCCATTTTCACAGTCTTGCTGATGAACTAATGTGATCATTCAGTGTTTCAAAGGTCTGCTCTGATGAATACAGAACCGAATAGGAAAAGAAAAGTATACAGAGTCCCTTTTAAATAATAAAGGTGGCAACCACCGCTCGTATTTGTTGAAATTGCACTGAAATCTACTGTTATTTAGATTGGTTAGATATATTCTAATGCTTTTGTGTATATATATAAATATACGTACAAATGACACTTGCTCACCGTGCAAAACTGAATTCCCAATTTCTTTTTATTTTACTATTTATTATTTAGTCTGTTCTTCTTTTAATTATCATTTTGGCAAATCAGAATTCTTCCTCTGCGGATATTAGTTAACACGCATGATAAAGATGATTATACAGTCTAAAGCAAAATTGTCCTAAAATATAATTTTGTTGGTTTGTATACTTTGGTTTGCAGTGCAAACATTCTATGCATTGAAAGAAAAAAAATACCAAGCACTACATAGAGTATCTACTGGTAGACCTTTGTGGATGGTGTAAGTCACTGTTTAATGCCTGTTTTCACATAAAGACACAACGTTGTTTGTCGTGTTAATTGTTCCTGAAAAAAAAAGTTGTAATGATTTTATTTTGTGCACAAGTATGTTTACAAACAGCGGCCACGTGCGCATCACGAGACGTCTCACTCTGTCATACCTGTGCACCTGTCCAACTGTCTTACCATCTTCTCATCCAAACTTCTTTCCATTCTGTAAGCCAAATCCAGCTGCAGGGGCACAAGTCCCGGCGATCTTCTAAATAAACGATGGAAAATCAAAGTGGAGGCTTTCATTGGGGTGTGTTGGATGAATATATTATTCTACAGCACAGACAGACAAATCTCAAACATATTTAGCAACTAAGTCTGTTTTTATTTATATTTTGTCTATACATCAATGAGAAATTTTAAAAAATATATATACACCTATTCCTTTTAAAACAGTCACTGCACAATTACTTTCAAAATACATATTAGGACAAAAAGCGAAAATATGGAGTTAAAAGTATGCCATAATTAAAACGTAAAATATGGCGCAAAAAATCAACTAAATATGAACTCAACCCTCGCTTGTTTTGAGAGAGAAAATCGATCCAAATAGCATTTCCCTTTCTTTCTTTCTTTCTTTCTTTCTTTCTTTCTTTCTTTCTTTCTTTCTTTATTTCTTTATTTATTTATTTATTTCTCTTACAGTGGCTTCCTTATCAGCGTCAATCTTTGATATACAGTCATTACTCCAGAAACATGCATTANCTTTCTTTCTTTCTTTCTTTCTTTCTTTCTTTCTTTCTTTCTTTATTTATTTATTTATTTATTTCTCTTACAGTGGCTTCCTTATCAGCGTCAATCTTTGATATACAGTCATTACTCCAGAAACATGCATTATTTATACATTTTTATTTCTCTTCATTTCCATGATCTGGATTTCTGTGCATTCCGTTAGTCCAGTGAAAATAGTTTTTACCACGAAATTCACTTTTTACTGACGAGACGAGAACGTGTCTTCAGTTTAACATAATAAATTGCAGACAAAATTGTAAATACATAAGATACAAAATGGCCTAATAAATAATAATAATAATAATAATAATACTTTTTAATAAATGTCGCACGATTTCGGCCATGATTCTCCTTGAGCATTAAATTTAAATAGGCCTACCCTTACTACGGGTTATTAAATAATTCATGCTCTGTGGTTTGGAAAATTAATAAACGGAATACAACAAGACACTAATTAAAAAGCTCGGTAATTGTTATCGGCGCCCTAATGGGATGTTAGTGTGTCAAACAAATGGAATTTTTGGCCATGCACGTGTCTGCTAAATGAGGTAACATGAGCATTACATTAGATCTCCATCTGAATAGAATTCTGCGATTCGATTTCTGCTTATAATAGCCGAAACTCTTCGTATTATTTCCTCAAAACAAAACCGAAGGTAGTAGGAGAGATGACTGGGTTTTACCCTGCCGAACTGACAATAAACATTTAATGAAGCCTGAGTGCAGGCCGTCTCCAAACAGTCTCTTTCACAACTACTAAAGAAAGGCGTCTAATTCCAAAAGTTTGTTTATTCATAAAAAATGACACTGCAGATCTTTGTCACTGTAATATTGAAGAGAAATTCAGGGGGAAGGGGAGGGGAGCTTTACATTTTGCTGCCTTTAAAAAAGATATGTTATATGTAGGTGATGCAATATTAATCGCGCTTTGCTGATATAAAATGCAATATTTTCAGACAGCTATCGGGGTTTTTCAGGGAAGCACTTGATGAAAGCAGGTCGCAGCTGCAGTGCTGCTGCTGGAGAAAGAAACATTTATTGGTCCTGTTTGCGCTTTTGGCAACGAAGAGAAGAACGCAGTGAGTATATGGACATTTTCTTTGGGAAAGAATGGCTGATTTGAATGGCACTGAAATTCTCCCAATCTAGTCGTGCATTTGGATCGTTTTGCAATTCGGTGCGACAGCAGATTAAGTGAGAGAAATGTTCATTTTCAGCTTTAAGTGGCATCGAGTGAGTTTCTGGCATCCAACACTGCACACCTCAGCTCTAGTCTTTTTTTCTATTTCTATTTTCAAAATTTTTTTCGAATCTTTCCAAGAAATAATCATCTGTAATTGTATCGCTGTTATAATTTTTATTCGGCTATTTGCTGTTTGCCTTGGGGTTCAGTTTTTAAATCGAATCTTTTTTTTTTCTACACTATAAAATGTTTTGTTAAATAGCTAATCTAAAAAGTATTCGTGGTAAAATCTAATTTAACTCGTTTAATCAAGTCAAATAAATCGTCTGCATCTACATTAATTAATTCTACATGAATAAAAATAATCTAAAGGTTAAGTCAGCTAGAAACAGCTCGCTTTTTGCAGTAATTATCATTTCATCATTTTCATTTTATTGTTAAAAAACTCTGTTTTTCCACATTTCGCTAACACACCCCTTTTTAAATTAGTTTAAAACTTACTCTAAAACTACGTTTTTCCTGCGTTTCACGCCATGGAAAAGCGCACGCGCCATATTTCAGCACCACGAACAGCTCCCTCGCAGATTGAAGAGTAATGCATTATTGAGAGTCTATATCAAACAGCTCTAGGGTGCTGCTGTCTTTCTGCCTGCACTAAAGCCTCTAATATGTTAATGGCCGGAGGGGATGCCGCAGGTACAGATCCCAGCTGCTTCATGAGCCATATGTCAGCCGGTTTGCCTCATGGATCTATTAATCAAGAGATACTTCATCAACACAACTCAACAGCATCCCACCCTCAAAGTTCAGCTGCTACAAACAGCAACAACAAGAACTCCGGCTAACCCATTTAAAACAAAAAGAGAATCATTCTGTGGATGGATGCGAAAGAGAGATTAAAGATGTGAGCTGTTTTGCTGTCTAGATTATTTACACGGGTAAACGAGTGAAATAATAGAGCAGTGAGAATGGTTTTCGTCAAATCGTTATTATTATCATTTCTAACCTTTGATTTAGCCAATTGTTTTTTTTTACAGAAATCAAACCTGTCTGGATAGCATAGCTATTTTTTATTTCATATCAAAATAATTGTTTTGATGCAAAAAAAATCTTCTCCACTGAGCATAAATCAAATATAAATATGAGGTCAACTTAAAAATTAAACTATTAATCTAAAACAGATTTATCATTTATCAGCCTTAAATTTTCACTTATTGTATTAAGGAAACTTAATTCTACATATTTAGCCAATCTGTCATATTTTTGTAGCTAATTCATGAATAAATGACAGTTAAATTATAATATATTTTTAAGTTCGCTACCTAAAACATTAAACACATTTAAATAAACAATCTTTTACATGACTATAAGATGATATTATGATTTTAACTGTTTATTATTAATTTAATAAACAACACAATCAGCAATTTGTCCATTAGCAACTATTTTATGGGAAACACGTGCACACAGAGCAAATTCCCAGCTCGGTATCGGTTATAACAATGTCCATGAAGGATGGCCTGTGGACGGAAATGTCAAGCAGGGGGTTGGGAGAGCGAATCCTCCGGATCTGTGTTCATTTCCAACTTGTATTTATTCAGTGATCTTCAGCATCTCGCCAGCGTCGAGTAGAGGCGGGCTGTTGACACAACGGCATATTTCAATCACAAGGGGTTCAGAGTCAGACCAAAAACCTATTTGTTTAATAAATCCGTCATTTAAGTTGAAAAATATTTGATAAGCAAGGTTGACCCCCCCCCTTTCCAAACCCACGGCATTTACTGCAGCTGAGAGGAAATAGAGGTTAAAGTCTTTATGCAGATCAAAACCTGCTCGGCTCTCTGCATTTATCTGCGCATCAAATACTGCTCTATCGCAGACAGGTCGACTCCAGAAGCAAACGCACCCTTCAAGAACAAACTGACAGAAATTAAAGAGCCAGCAAGGTTCCTGCCAAACAATATCCAGCTGTAGCTTTAAGCACGTGAGAATCGTGGCTGATCTGACTCTCCCATTGGATTGTTAGAGTAGCTGTCAGTCTGTTTCTTTATGATGGGCTGTATAAATGTCAAGTGCTTTCTCTCCTCCTGTCTCTTTAACGCTCTCATGGCCCCGGGCCCTGGACTTTTTGACCTTCTATTGAACACACTGGCCCCTCATCATTATCCTCATTTTGCCTCTGGAGTTCATCGTTTGTTCCAGCAATCCCTCTTCACCAAAGCGTGGAGATATTTACAAACCAGCTCTGGGTGACACTGTTTACAAATGGGCCCTTCAGATTGAGTTTTGAAGCCATTTGATTGCCCAAAGAGAGCGCGGAGAAAGTGTTGGAAAACTGTGGACGTGTTATTATACGTCTCTAAATCCAGTTTATTTTTCTCTACCGAGATGATGCAGTGAACAAAATAACTAAAGCAAAACAAATGTGGTTTCTAGGTAAGAAAAATAAAAAGATGTATCAATTATTTGATTGATTGATTGATGACGATTGGAGACTTTTGCCCCAGGCTCCTGCTTTTTAGATTTTTCTGAGAAAAAGATCAGTAATTTCATATGGCTTTCAAATGAGATTTCAGCAATGTCTTAAAACTCAGATTTGACAAAATACTAATGTCTGCAATCAAAAGATTTCAATAAGAACTCAAACTCATTTCTAATCCAAGACCGAATGATCTATCCAAATTAATTTTAGCTCTATATTTGCACTGTATCTTAAAATTTGTCTCATTTATGTCTATTTTTATTTCAGGAGAAACATTTGAGACAAGTTGAAATAAATGAGTCATAACTAAATGAGCTATCCTTAGGTTTAGTGTTTATAATGCACAAAAATCATATAAATTAAAGGATTGTCCACTAAGTAGAAAGTTCTTTAAAGATTATAGACATTTTTAATATGGTTTAATATTGTAATATTTAATTTTAATATTTATAATACCATATCAAATTGTCAACTTAGATAAAAAGGTTCAGTTGGGTTCTTGACTCAATTTTAAAGAACACTTTATGCCAAAAAAGTTCTATATAAAGAGAAGTGTCTTGAATTATAGTAGGCTACAATCATGTTTAAGGAGGTTTTTTTTTTTTTTATAGTGATAAACTGTTTATGAGCTGTTTAATTCATAAAATGTAATTACAATTAAATGGGCTATAAGTAGAATTCAGAAACCCTTGTTATTAGCGACATTGGTGGACGTTAAGTGAACTGCAGCCAGCAACTTATTGCTCGTGCTCGCACACGTAAAGTTCAAGAGACTGAACGTGATTCAAGGCCTCCATATACTCACGCTGAATTTCTTTTTCGTTCTTCGTTTGAAAGTAAAAAAAAGTTGGACAAAGGCTATGTGAGACTATAGTTTTAATTAATCCTTTATCTTTGCATGACACACAATGACTTTACAGTACAGAATTGCTCTTTCGGCATTATCCTGAACATTAAATACACTCGTTTCATGTGTCATTAAAAGGAAGAGAGGCTCTCGGGAGCGTGTATACGTCACATGCTTTTGATTTTCCCGGCAAAAACGTCCCGAGTCCTTCACTTTAAAAACAGTCTGGCTTTCATAGACAACCTTGGGGAAGGTCTTGTTTTTTAAGTTCCGTTACAAGCAGTTCACACATTGGCAATAAAAAATAGAGTAATACATGGAAATCCTTACATATAGCCCCTTTAAAATGAATTGAAACAAAATTAATTAATTTAAACTAAATCCCTAAAATGATCCCATAATGGGAACCCAAAAGGTTCTATGTATCATAAAGTGCCTGACAGAACACTTTAATGTTCTATATAGAACCTTTCCTTCTTTTCTTCATGCTTCTTTCACAAGATTCATCTTATTGCAACTTTTAATTCTGCTAAACCATTGAGGATATTAACATAGCAGTGGAATCACCAGCCATAACTGTCTGTAGAACGACATCAGACATCTAGTGGAAACTTCCACAGATCTTTACATGGGAAAAAATAGGCAGCTGATCATTTATCCCAATGAATGGCTTATCGATCACAGATGTCTGCACGCAGAGGTAAAGATAGCCCTAATGCGATACATTATGCATGAAACATATCCCAAACAAGATCTGACAGGACTGGCCAACACTGTGCCACTATAAACTCATCGAGTCGTCACATTTCAATCTGGATAAGCATGAACTGGTGATGAATGACTGAATATATTTATCAGCTTGAGTCTAGTGGAAGTTTGAAACTTCATGCTCAAGGCTTAAAGGCCGTGTGTGTGTATGTGTGTTTGTGTGTTAGCCGGCTGAGACAGAGGCTGTGTGTGTGTGTATGTGTGTGTGTGTGCGTGCGCGTGTGTATAGATAATGAGAGAACCGGCCTGGGCCACCCCTGTGCTCACCACCACACCATCAAATATTCATCAGTGTTGATTAAACAAGACACCGGCCGCAGATCTGGTGGCACTGTGCTAGAATGCCGAACCATATGCAAAAAGAGGAATGAAATAGGATGGAATGTCCTGCAGTCTGAGGTCAGCGTCAGCAGGTGGAGGTGACATCAGAATTACTGCAGCCTCATAGATGTGACCTCAGACATGCAGATGATGATGATGAGAGAGGGCAGGAAATGAGAGGCTGGAGAGGTCATATGACAACAGATGAGGAGATGAGTGCTAGAAAATGTTTAGAAAATGAGAAAAATGACAGATGGGGAGAGGGGATGAAAATAGGGAAGAGAAAAGACAAGAAACCTGCATAATATTATTTCCTCTGTGGAATTTAAAACAAAAAGTTTTGAAGAATCTTTACACAGATCTTTTTCATATAAAAACTGTTTCCAGTGACCACAATTCTTAAGCTCTGAATAAATAAATAATTAAAGTTCTTATTTATCAAAAATGTATAACATTTTTTTTTTTAAGTAAGCAATAAGGTACTCGAGGCTTGCTGCATCGTGAATAAGTCACGGCTGAAGGGCGTTGTTAGGCACAACGCAAAGCGGAGTGCCTGCAACCCCTTCAGCCGTGACTTATTCACGATACAACACTAGCCTCGAGTACCTTACTGCTTTTATAAAATGGTAACCACACAATACAAATATTAAAGCCAAGAACATGTAACAATGCAACTTTCATGAAGTAAACTCTTACTAAAAGCCTTCCTTCTGCCGGAAAAAAATACTCCCTGACCGTGAACAGCAACAGAAGTTACATTATTACGCCAATAGATGGCGGCAAAGACTGTCTTTATGAGTGTGTCAGTAGCGAAGACTTTTACATTGAAAAGACTGAATTGTTGTGAACATGGAACAAGACGCAACTGACAAATGCTTTGACTAGCGCTGTCAGGCACGGGAAAACCCCTTAACCATTAAAAGGAAAAGAAAATACAGTTTTTTCTGATCCTTGTTTACATGCTCAATTATGCAGGTTATATCTGCAGGTGCATTATTACACCAGTAGGTGGAAACAAGTAGCTTTATCTTTATGAGTGAGTCATTGAATCACTTATTCAACAAATTCGTTCAAACACACTGATTCATTCAAGGAGCAAAACAAATGACAAATGTCTTTCTGAGTGAGTTATTTGCTCAAATGATTCGTTGAAACACACTGGCTACATCCGAAATCGCATACTTCCCTACTATATAGCAGGCGTAAAACAGTTTGTGACAAAAGAGGTATGTCTGAATTAGTCAGCAAAAAGTACCCAGATGACCTACTACTTCCGACGAGATTCTGAACTGTACGATAGACACTTTACTATCCCATGAGGCCATGGGAGAGTATTTGTGAATGGCAGCGAATCAACGCAACCGATGCTGGTAGGTCACATGATAATGCTAACATGGCGAATTTAGTACATCTGGATTACATTCATACTACACACTAGGGGTGTGCGTAATTGTAATTGTTGTTTTAACGATGTGCAATCTGACATTATCGAGTATGTCCCTCGCTTTGCAAAAATTTATTTTTTAAAATAAATTACCAGCACAATAACACACTCAGCAAAATATCATCTGATTGTGATTATCATTATTGACAAAATCCCAGAAAATATCGAGATATTATTTTTTGGCCAATATCGCACACCACTACTACACACACTCATACTATATAGAACACACGTTTTTAGTATGTGAAGTAATTACTTTTTCAAAACAAGTACCTACTCAAGAGAGTACGCGATTTTGGATGCAGCCCTTGTTTTATTCAAGGAACAAAACAAGTGATTTTCATTATGAGTCATTGAATCATTTACTCAAACAATTCGTTCAAAAACATTGATTTGTTTAGGAACGAAACACTGTCTGAGAGTCATTTACTGAAATGATTAGTTCAAACACACTAATTAATTCCAGGAACAAAATATGCTAAATTTGGAATTACACACTAGCATACTACCCTTAATATTTCTGCCATATAAAGATATGGTAAAAATAGTAGGAGTAGTATGCTAGTAGTGTGCAGTTCCGATTCACCCGGACTGTCACTGAATAATTCATTCAAGCGATTTTGTTCAAAAACACTGATTCATTCTGGAACAACAAAAGTGAATGTCTTTATAAATCAGTCATTGAGTCATTGGCTCAACTGATTATTTTTTTAAGCTTGGCAGATATGGTGACTAATATGAACTATCATTATATTCAAACAAGCTGTGTGAAGATTCTTCTGAAAATTTAATTCAGTGTGAACCAGCCTCAGCTATATACAGTAGGTATCATATGGGATTTCGCTGTTATGGTGAAAAGCAATGTTTTCAGCCATTGGCGATTTAATTTTTGGGTGAACTGTTTCTTTAAGAACAACGCACTGGAGGAGAGGATCAGGCCGAGGACAGGAGTGAACTTGACAGGACAGGGACAGTGGAATAGATGGGTGGAAAAAATGAATTGAAAAGAAGAAGAGAGGAGAAGAGAGGTCGGTCACTCCCGAGCACATTAAATATTTTATGAGATGTGTGGTTCAGCAGAGACAGGAAAGAGTGTGGTCAGAGAGGTTAGCTCAACTCATTTACAGCACCCAGAGAGAAGGAGAGACAGACAGAGAGCATTAAGAGTAAGATGTGTATTTTAGCATTGTCAGTCAGCGTGCTCAACACTTATTTGCTATTTGAGAGATAAAACATCTCAAAACATGACAAAATCAGAGCTGTATAAATGATGCATGATTGATCATTGTTTCTAGATAACAAAATATGTTCGAAGAATGTTTTGCTAATGTTCCTCAAATTATGAAAACTTCTCTGAAAGCTGAATACGTCCATTTTTTTTTTTTTTTAAAGTGCCCCTATTATGCTTTTTTGAAATGTAACTTTCATGGAGTGTGTAGATGTTTGTGAATGTAAAAGGTCTGCAAAGTTTTAAAGATCAAAGTGCACAACAAATAAAGTTATTGTCTCCTAAAAGAAAGAATTGATTCTGCCTGAAATGAGCCGTTATAATTCCAGACTCACTTCTTGTTTGAACCTACATAGGTTTGTAACACATTTGCATAATGCCAATCTATGGTCTTCATTGGCTGTGCACAAACTACTTTGACCCGCCCTCAAATGCTGTAGTTGTAGCTGAGGCCTGAAGAGTTTGGTTTGTATTGTTCATGTCAAGAAGACGCTGTTTCACTGCGAATCCACTTTGCATGGACTCCACTCGCGCTTTAATTGATATGAAAAAAAAAAAAGACACATCGTTACTGTTTATCAAGCCCTAAAGAAGCCTCGGGAGCTGAAATTCAGATATGGTAATGGACGTTTAGTTTCTGACATGCACTGTAAGTGGTTGACCAATCACAAGGCACTGAGCCATCTGACCAATCAGAGCCGAGCAGCTCTCAGAAAGGGGGGTTTAGAGAGACTGGATCCTTGAGCAAGCCGTTTCAGACACTGTGAGAAAAGAGGTGATGCTGCAATGTATATTATGAGAAAATGAAAGTGTTTTTTGAACTCGGATGCATGTAAACCTATTGTAGGAGACATCAAAACAAAATTAGGAACCTTTAAAATAGCATAATAGGAACACTTTACATTTTTTTAAATGTTTGTTTTCTAGTTTTTCTTGGTTATGCGAATGTTAAGGAAACATTCCATTTGATCCTTTTTTAAAAATTATGGGATTGTTACTTTTGAGCATTCTTTGATCATTTTGAAACAAGTAGCAACATTTGTGTCGTGCTAACCTTTGAGAACATTATTAAAGACCAGATAACTTTGCACAAACATTCTATTAACGTTACAGAAAGAATGTCAGTTTATAAGAGAACCTTGCCAAAATGTTAGCCAAAGTTCTGAGAACATTCCCTGTTAGCAGGGTTCAAATCACTTTAAGGTTTAGTATTATACTTTACTATGTAACTCATCCTCGTTTGTGTTACAAACATGAATACATCCTCAAATCACATTTTTGTTGTTGCTGTTGTTGTTGAAGAGACATATGATATTACTTCATTAAGTGATCAAAAACGTGAAAACTAAAAAAAAGGACTTATAGACTATGGACTATATCTATTGTCAAAAATAGCTCTATTGAGTGGATCATTAAGGAACCAACTAGCAATGCCCATGCAACCAAACAGAACACTGGTCAACAACCACTCAGAACAGTCACTGCACAGAAACAGTATGACAACCATCATTTATATTTTCTTCATAAAACTGTTTCTTGAATTTAATGTTTATTAAATTAAAGATATTTCTGATTTGTTTGTTGAACTTGGTGACACCATTCATGAGTTTGTGCATGAATTCATATTCTGTGCATGAATTATTAACTAACAATATTTTAAATATTTGGTTAGTTATTAAGAAGAAGTTTATGAATAATTTATTATGTCTCCAATGTCAGCAACAGAGTAACAGTGTTTGTTTTGATCTGTGACAGCTTGTGTGTCAGGACGATTCTATTGAATTGACCCATAAAAATCTTGCTATACTGTATGTTTAATGTATGCATACTCAAAATAAAAGGCTTAAAGCCAAAATTTGTTGTATTTGTACATTTGTATTGTTTACTTTTATTTTTCTAAAAATGCTTTTTAAAAATTTATCAAAAAAAACAAAACAAAAAAACCTTAGTGGGGACTGTAAAACCGGAAATGTCCTTCCAAATTCCAACTTAATAAACATGAAATAATGTCTTATAGGGGTCCTATTGTGCTTTTTTACATTTTCTATTTTTTTTAGTATGTAATGTTGCTGTTTGAGCATTAAAAAGGTCTACGAAGTTACAAAGCACTCCAAATGGAGTTATTCTCTATATCAGTGCGCACTGTTTCTGAACTCCCTGAAATGCCTCCATTGTAGCCTTGAGTTTTCTTCTTGGAACGAACACGTCACAGTATTCCTCATTTAAATAATTCCCGCCCAAGGCATATGCAAATAAAGGGGCGAGGCCTGGTTGAGTTAATTAGTAGTGTGTTGAAACTTGCTGTTATGGTAAGAATCGTGACGAAACACACTCGAAGTGGTTGACCAATCACAACAAACTGATCCAGCCGACCAATCAGAGCACACTGCACTTTTCCGAAGGAGGAGCTTCATAGAGACAAGAAATAAACAGAGTGTTACTGACAGACTGGGAAGAGAGGAGCTGCAACAATGTAAAATATGTGAAAAACAATGTGTTTTTTGAACATTCAAGCACAAAAACCTATTCTAGTAGACCTGAAAAACAAAATCAAGTCTTTGAAAAAGGGCATAATAGGTCTTCTTTAAAGAACTTTAGAGACAAATCTGCCCTCAAATAGTTACCTAAATATGACAGAACCACCATTTGGAGGAAGCCTTTTTTCAATACTAACTAACTAAATAAATGAAGTAATAAATAAATAAATATTTTTAATAAATAAATATCTNCCATTTGGAGGAAGCCTTTTTTCAATACTAACTAACTAAATAAATGAAGTAATAAATAAATAAATAAATATTTTTAATAAATAAATATCTAAATGTTTTGTATTAAGGGGTAGGGATAGTCAAAAGAAAAACAATAGAAGTCTAAGTTTGTGTTAATTTTTCTTTTTTTTTAGGTAAAAATGTGTGGGTATTTGTGAGGGTGAATGTGTGATCTCATTAACATCCTGCTGCCAGACTGAAATATCATCCATTAGATCCTGTTACACACTACTTAGACACACACACACACACAGACACACACACACACACACACACACTCAGAAAAATCTTTACCATTGCTATTGTACACGTTAAACACATTAATTCTGACAAACACCTCAGACTGCAGACGTGAAGGAAATCTTTGGCCAAATATAGCATCACTTTCCCAGCACTCCTCCGCACCGCAGGACCAAACCAGAGCAGACACCTGCAACACCCTGAAACACACACGCATGCGGCTGCAGTTCATTCCCAGTCATTTTCGTCTCGTCTTATCAGCCCGTCATCCTGACAGACCATCATTGATTAGCATGTCGGTTCTGTGTCTGAGCGAGACGGCCGCGGGTCATCGGGAGTGAGAACTGTCTCTAACCAGAGGCCACCAGGGACACCTCGAGCCCCCCCTGATGTCTGAGACTGACAGGTAAGGCTGGAGCCCCGGTAAGCTGGATTTGCCCTCGCACTCTCACAACGCCGCCCCAACACTCCCCAAACGCTCCCCTAATGCCAGTCAACCTGATCAAGCTGTCAGGGTCAGGGCAGGAAATGAAGGTGAATGAGAGGTCAGATTGACACCAACAACATCATCAGTGGGCTGTCTGACATGTGCTACACTGTATAAAATGATCTGAATTATGGTAAAAAACCTTTTAATTGGTTAATTATGGTGAAACATTGTACTAGATCTAATGGGACATTTTATGTAATTTTACAGTAAAATACTGTAGCTTCTTTAACCCGGAATATTTTGTTGAATACACTGGGAATAACAAAGAGTTTTAGAGCACCACTGTTTGTTGTGTGAAGTCGTTGACTTCAGCCTCACTATATTCTCTCTCTCTCTCTCTGTTCTCTGTCCATTATCCATTGCTCAAACAGGGGAAACCACTATTGATGTATGTCTTGATTGCTCTGATTGACTGTGGTGCTCTGTCGTCTGTCTAAATTTACACAGCTCCCCCATATTACTGCCCCTGACACCCCATTCACGTACCTTCTCTAGGGGACAAAATCCACACCGCCACAAGTCAAAATGGTCCCATCCACCATTGTCCAATTTTAACCCACTTATTGAGCATTAAATGACTATACAGAGAGTGAGAGAGACAGAGAGAGAGAAAGAGAGAAAGAGACATACAGAGACAGAGAGGTGAAGAATGTCACTGAATTATTTAGAGTGAAAACACAGAAAGGAAATCAATGGGGGCAAAATCTGATATTAACTGCAAATTAAACAAAGACTGCATGAGAGGGTTCCTGTGATGATTGCAGGGATGATCTAGGTGTCTGTGTGTGTGTGTGTCGTGGAGTGTGTCGTTATAAAGCAGACTTTATATTCTGATTTAATGAATCATGTATGAAACTGTTGCAAAATGTTGATGCATTTTAAAATATTAGGCAGCATAACTGTTTTCAACATTGATTATAATAATAAGAAATGTTTATTTAGCAGCAAATCAGCATATTAGAATGATTTCTGAAGGATCATCACTCTAAGAAATAAAAAAAAACTAAACAAATTTACACGGTAAAAAAATGTTTTCCATTGAAACAGTAATTTATCGCAAAACAGTACATTCTGGGTAATATTATTGGCAGTGGCTATTTGCACTAAGTGCAAATAGCATATTTTCTTAGCGATAGATGCTATTTACACTAAGTGACAATAGCAATATATTCGATTTACACTAAATGACAATAGCATCATTTTCTTAGCGATATGCTATTTACACTAGGTGAAAATAGCGATAGATTCTATTTACACCATGTAAAAGTATCAGTTCCTTCTTTGCAATAAGAGTAAATAGTAATTAGATGCTATATATTGGCAGATAATATTTGCACCTCAGTATTTGTGTACATTAACAGGATGCAATAGTATAGAGTGTAAATTATTATATTTATTACAATTATTAAATAGATGCTGCCTTCATGGGAGAATAAAAACCCTCCCTACACCTTCCCCTAACCATATCCAATAAACTCTTTTAATATTATTCGTTCACAGTTTATTTTCACTTTTAGAACATTATTTTCATTTTTACTGAAAATAAATGCGAGCTCGGCAAAAGACGAATTCTAACCCGAGTCGATCGCGTTAAAAGCCAGGTCTGAAAGCCTTAATCTCTACTGCTGCGCCACTGAAGACGTTGAATTCCACGCTTCTTTTTTAAAACTTGAGTTAAACAGCAGCTCGCAGACATTGGTGGGCGGAGCTAGTGTAAATAGCATTTGCCAACAAGGGACGCTATTTGCACTTAGTGTAATAGACAATCCGAATATATGGCTAGTCGTTTTCACAGTATATTACTTCTGTGTATTACAATGCGTTCTGTATATTACAGTGCATTCTGGGTAATTTTATTTGTCGTTTTCGAGAAAGAAGTCTATAGGCCTCTTTTCATTTCGTTTAAATGGAGAACTGTATTTTACTGTGTAAATTTGTTTCATTTTTTACAGTCATTTTTTAGAGTGACACTGAAGACTGGAGTAATGATGAAATTCAGCTTTGATCACAGGAATATATTACATTTTAATATATTTTTAAATAGAACAGTTATTTTAACTTGTAATAATATTTCACAGTATTACTGTTTTTACTTTTGATCAAATAAATGCACCCGTGGTGAGCAGAAGAGATTTAAAAAAACATTAAAAAAAATTCTTTAAACTCATTAAAAACTTTTTAATAGTAATGTACATGACACATTTTGTTTGAATCTGCCAATTATGTTGTGTAATGTCAACTGTTCAGAATATATTCTGAATATTATTATTTACTGAATGTTAGTTTCTTTATTATATTGCTGTTCCCATTGATCTTTAAATGCAATAGGCTGCATGTTACAGTGACGTTACTCTGATTAAGGAAGTTTCAGGACAGTAATATCACTCTTTACTCATGGTATAATCACTGTAATTAGCATCCAGGATCAAAATTATCCGTAAGTAATAAATAATTGAGCATGGTACAGTTTGAGTCATCAGACTCTGGGATGTAATTGACCAATATCATCTGTGCAGTGATGCTCAATTAACCAGTCAAACAGAATGACTCAGCATAAAATGGAAACTTTATTAGCTCTCGATTACTACAAATGCGCTCCCTTTCTCCCCCCCTCTCTGTACTCTCAGTTTATCATCAGGTAATTAGTATTTTCATTAACTCCAGCAAGAGATGAGCCTTGATCATTTCATTTTCCCTCCATGAGTTCTTAATATGGTGTTGCCTTATAATTAATATGATTTATGCCCGGCCAGTGTAATTTCCTTTCAGTGTCTCTCTTTCTCTTTTTTTCATTTATATGCCATGTACACAATAGGGGTTGTACAAACTGGTTGATTAGTTCTACCAATAGGCCTGTGGATCACATGACTTGCTCTATATTCACAAACTACATCCCGGGCTTGTATGTAATTTGTTTAATTTGATGAGTGATCTGTGCAAAGATTCAGCTCGCAATTTATTTCAACAGATTTTAGAGACTAAACAAGTAAAAACAAAATACATAACATGCAATTTTAAATGTTTAATAAGAAAAAATAGTATTGAGTGAAATATATTGTTCAAAACATTGGGGTAATGCCCACCAAGGCTGCACGTATTTGATAAAAATACAGTAATTCAGTACAGTAATATTACTTAAATTAAAATAACTGTTTTCTATATTCATATATTTAAAAATGTAATTTATTAATTTATGGCAAAGCTGAATTTTGCCTTCAGTGTCACACGATCCTTCAGAAATCATTTTAATATGTTCAAGAAACATTTCTTATTATTATCAATGTTGAAAATTGTTGTGCTGCTTAATATTTTTGTGGAAACCATGATACATTTTTTTTTTTTAGAATTCTTCAATGAAAAGAACAGCATTTAATTGAAATGTTTTCAAACATTATGAATGTCTTTTTCACTTTGATCAATTTAATGCATCCTTGCTAAATAAAAGTCTATTAATTTCTTTAAAAAAATCTTACTGACCTAACTTTTTTCTGGAATAGTTTTATCATTTGTAACTTATAACTGACGCCAAATGATTTTGGTGTTGCTAATCTAGATACACAATAATTGAATTTAATGAAAAACAATATTTGAATAAAAGTGTTGATTTTTTCCCCCATATTTCTCAGTACTGAATGACACTTTTCTTCGCCACCTTGGATACGCGAATCGCGATGCATTCTGGGATTGCCTTCTCCATGATGTACACATGCAAATCCAAAACAAGACATCTTATAAGGCAGCATAACAAACTGCCTTAAATAGTTTGGTAGTATGTTTTTGAACAAATCTAAAAGTTTAACATCCCTACACTTAATATTTCGTACAGCTCTATAAGCGTGTGATTTGGAACCTAATAATATTTTCAGAGAAAGGAGATTTAACTCCCCCGATACCGATAATCCATTTCTCTCCTGTTAGAAACCAAATGTCCCGTGCATTTGAGAGGAACGGGTGACCATCAACATTTCCAGTCAATACAATCAAACATTTTGCCTCAGTGATTTTCAGTTCACTACAGTTGAAGTAAAGATACGTCCATATTGCAGCCGTCCTGCTGAATTCATTTGGCAAGGAGCACATCCATATTTTCTGAAAGGTTGGATCAATCCAATGTGCGATTGAGCCGATAGCCTCGCCGGTGCTCTGGAGAGGACCGCAGTCAGACTGGCTGCCCTGCTGAAGAATCCAATACAGAGCACAGATCAAGCACAAATGCTTCTCCACAACTACAAAGTCGTATCGAGCCCTACGGGAGGCCAGAACTGTGTACATAAATGACTTTTATCATTAATAACGGCCCATTGATTATTGTTGTGCTGTTTAAAGGTGAGCAGCGCTAGCTTAGAGAACAGCAGGGGAGCCGATGAGCACACACTCGCACGCTTACACACACATAAATGAGCGTGCTTCTTTTCTGAGGTGCGATTTACATTTTGGAAAGTGCACAGATTCCCCTGGGAGAGTGTATCATTTTCAGTCAATGCTGACCCTGAACTTTCATTGTGCCAAAGGAAGGCAAAATGATCCGAGAGCGCCTCTTTCATGGGTGAGAGAGAGGGAGACAGGAAGAGAAATGTCAGACCGTATGAAACCTCGAGTTCGCTTAGAACTTCTGCTCCAACAAACGGTGAGATTTGAAGAGCCCCTAATTTAAATGACAACAAAAAGGCCTGAAAGCATACAATACGTCTTCTCTTTTAGGAAAACGTCTCTCGCATTAATACCGTCTGATGTGCAACTGGTGGGTTTACGCAGGAAAACAAGCTTTCATGTTCTGCCTCTCTCTTTCTGTCTTGCTTTCCCTCCATTTCTCCAACACAAACACACGTTCCCTCCAGCTAACGCTTCTCTTAGGCAGCTAAAAAATTTGTGTCTTTTGTCATAAAAAGACTTTGTCAGCACAAAGCGTGCAGCAAGCTGGCAGAATCGCTCTCATTTTGCCCGGGCTGACTGCGATTCCAGACAACAGGAACCTCAGCACATCTCAAGAGTGAAAGCCAGCAAACCCTCTGACAGTATTCGGCCTCATTTCAGCTCAAAAACAGCCTTCTTGTCCACTATCGCTCCTTCTTTATCACCGCTTTGCCTGAAAGGGCCTGCACGTTCATAAAGAGAAACTGTTACAGCAGACATCAAACGCAGAACACAGGAAACAAGACGAACGCATTCGCCTGAACACCCGAAACAGACAAATACCACTAGAGATCTGAGCAGAAAGCAGCTCAGTTGAGGTAAGTGCACCAACAACCATCAATTTATCAGTCTAACAACTGTATATGTGTGTGTCAGCCCACAAGCATATAAAGACATCCCACTTTTAATGCATCTAAATGCAAACAATAACTGAATAAAGTGTGCAAAAGACTAAACAAGCAGTTGCTCCAGATTAGTGATAGACAAATATGTTGACCAGGCTGATTAATTGGTCAATATTTGACCGTTTTGATATCTGCATCGGCTTATAATCATATCTCATTGCCAAAAAAAAAGAAAAAAAGAAAAATTGCGTAACCTTTTTTTCAGATAATGCATCTTAAATATAGGTGTGGTGTGTTAACATTTAAATATTTTTTACTGAAAATCAAACCCAACAAAGATACTCCGTAGGATGGTTATTTATTTATTTGCTGTGCTGATTTATGCGATTCATTAATGAAATCTGTGATTTTGATCAGTGATTTTCTGTCTAAAATAAACTTTCATTTAAAGGGTTAGTTAACCCAAAAATGAAATTTCTGTTATTAATTACTCACCCTCATGTTGTTCCAAACCCATAAGACCTTCGTTCATCTTCAGGACACAAATTAAGATATTTTTGATGAAAAAGAGGGTTTCTGAACCACACATAGGCAGCAACATCATTGCACCTTTTGAGGCCCAGAAAGGTAGTAAAGACATTGTTAAAATAGTCCATGTGACTACAGTGGTTTAACCTTAATGTTATGAAGTGACGAGCGTTGCCCAATACTGATCCGGCATTTGGACTTAAACACGGAAGCGCTGCACTGCGTTCACTACGTGATCAGAGTAGGAGATTGACAGGGGAGAGAAAAACTTTTTGAATAAAGTCGTTATAACGACTTCATAACATTAAGGTTGAACCACTGTGGTCACGTTGACTATTTTAAATATGTCTTTAATACCTTTCTGGACCTCAAAAGGTGCACTGACGTTGCTGCATATGTGTGGTTCAGAAACCCTCGGATTTCATCAAAAATATCTTAATTTTTGTTCTGAAGATGAACGACGGTCTTACAGGTGTGGAACGACATGAGGGTGAGTAATTAATGACAGAAATTTCGTTTTTGGGTGAACTAACGCTTTAATCTCTACAGCATTAGAAAGTATGATCATGTCAAAAAAGTATTATCATGGTTTAAGAAACATGGTAAAACCATAATACAGTTTTCTAAATATATAGCTTTATGTGTAAAAAGGTTAAACAGAGAATGTGAGGGGAAAAAAGAGGGACAGTGAAGTAACAAGGGTGATATGGAAACACAAAGAGGAAAAACACAAAAGAGAAAAAAAAAGAAGAAAAAAAAAATGAAGCCAGAGAGAGTCTGAGAGAAAGGAGGGAGGGAAAGGAGGGAGAGAGAGAGGGGAGAAAAACAGGCCCCTTTGCACAAAACTACAGCGGTGAAAAACAAGCACAGCAGACTCATATAGATAATGGTAGATGGCACATTAAAGCCAGCTAAATGAGCAGGAGCAGCCAGAGCACGACTGCAGACAGCAACCCCATTTAAAAAACACCATCTACTGCCCGCCTGCATAAATTATTGACGATAATTATCACAGGGTGGGTTACTGTGTGCGATAACAATCCATTCTGAACCAGAGGAAAGAACAAGGCTTTGAACTGAAATGTCACACAGTGTTTTTGACGCTCTGTGTTGAATTTGTGGACTTTCTGTGCAGAATTTGAACCAGGGGACCAATTTTTTAAATCACCCTCTGGAATAATGGGTCTATGCATATATTCATATGTATTTGTCTATCAGTCACAGATAGCTGGATGGAAATGGATAGTTGATACTACA
>RJVU01051519.1:2591647-2623187 GCA_003731715.1 Anabarilius grahami | reverse complement strand
TTTTTTTTTTTTTTTTTTTTTTTTAATTTGAATGTATAAATATATAATAACATTTATTTGAGGTGGTTTGTCTGGTCACAATTTGTTTCTAGTTGGTCACTGGTCACCATTCTTCATTAGTTTACTTTAAATGGTCTTGCAGTATGACAAATGATAAACAAACAAACAAACAAACATTTTCTAGTCTCTCAAGGAATATGGTCACAACAATTGCATGCATGATAATTATCAAAATGTTTACATGGATGGATGGATGCTGAAGATAGAAAGACAGATTGAATGTTAGACAGAACGATATAATGATAGAACAATAATGATAGATAGATAGATAGATAGATAGATAGATAGATAGATAGATAGATAGATAGATAGATAGATAGATAGATAGATAGATAGATAAAACAAAAGACAGAATGATCGAATGAACAATATAATGATGGATGGATGCTGTAGATAGACAGACAGACAGACAGACATAGATAGATAGATAGATAGATAGATAGATAGATAGATAGATAGATAGATAGATAGATAGATAGATAGATAGATAGATAGATAGAATGAACAATATAACGATGGATGGACAGACGGATGGACGGACAGACAGACAGACAGATAGAATGAACAATATAATGATGGATGGATGGATGGATGGATGGATAGATAGATAGATAGATCGAATGAACAATATAACGATGGATGGACGGACGGACGGACGAACAGACAGGTAGATAGATAGATAGATAGGTAGATAGATAGATAGATATATAGATAGATAGATAGATAGATAAATAGATAGATAGATAGATAGATAGATAGATAGATAGATAGATAGATAGATAGATAGATAGATAGATAGATCGAATGAACAATATAACGATGGATGGACAGACGGACGGACGGACGGACGGACGGACGGACGGACGGACGGACGGACGGACAGACAGACAGACAGACAGACAGACAGACAGACAGACAGACAGATAGAATGAACAATATAATGATGGATGGATGGATGGATAGATAGATAGAATGGACAATATAAAAATGAATGGATGGATGGATGGATGGATGGATGGATGGATGGATGAATCGATGGATCGATAGATAGATAGATAGATAGATAGATGATAGATAGATAGATAGATAGATAGATAGATAGATAGATAGATAGATAGATAGATAGATAGATAGATAGATAGATAGATAGATAGAATGAACAATATAAAAATGGATGGATGGATGGATGGATGCTGTAGATAAATAATTTGAATAATAAACATACATCTTGCCTTGGTACAAAACTGCTTCCTGTACAGAAATATCTGCACAAGGTGAGAAACAAGTGAGTTTATCCACTATCCCTTCAGTGTGTTTGTTTTGTGTGTGAGGTGGGGGGTTATTCGGGGTCTCTGGCCGCAGGGCATAAGGAGGCCAAGTATCATTAAGACCAGGGCAGGCCGGGCTGAGGGGGGCTCTGGGTGAGGGGTGTTCGGTGCCAGGAGTGTGTATTGATCAGGCCAGCTCTCCTGTCACACACGCAGTAAGGACAGCCCGCTGATCTGAGGCGTCTGCCGGAGACAGCACACACTCACACACGTCACGCTGCTCACACACACACACAAACCTGATGAGTCCTGTTGGTCTGTAAGCACTGTCAGAAGGCTGGAAAACTCTCGGCTTCACAGAAAAAAAGCCCAGCTGATAAGAAACGTTCAGAAGAGAGGCTGTCAGGAGTGAAGCGCCCACAACTGACAGCTGCTTGTTATGTTTTCTCTTTCTCTCACATTTGCAGGGGTTTTTCCACTCTCTCTACCTCTGTTTCTTGACCTCGTGGACTAGTTTCCATGGTGTTGTGATATACTGTGGGGATGGACTTATTAACTGGGCTAAATTAAAGATTCTCTTTAACACACAAAAATGACAACAACGGATAAACATTCACATTTTCACAATAAAAAAATCGAGTTCAACTGTGTTTAATTTTGGTTGGTGCTAAACATTGTTGGAAAGCCTAATGCTGGGTTCAGACTACACAATATCAGCCAGATTTTGGCATGATTGGTTTGACGTAGGGTGTCATGGTGATTCATAAACGACAATGGGCGCAGGGATGTATATATATATATATATCTATATCTATAGCCATTGTTTGTTTACGCTCTTGTTACCAGATGTCAGTCGCTTCTTGACATCACACATGTCGTAAAGATGCACTGTAAAACTCAATAAGTTCAGAATACTCAAAACATTTGAGGAAACTTATTACCTCAAAATATTTAAGTAAACTAACCCATTTGTTTTTTTTTAAGTTAGTAGAACTTAAAATTTTTGTGACAAGTGGCGCGGGGGCCAAGAGCTGTGGAAGCGGAGCAAGGCCAGTGAAGTGCACAGGTGTCTCTCATTAACAATCACGTCACCGGCATCTTTTCGCTCCCACAGTTCTCAGAAACGCCCCACTCATAATAATGTTAATTACATATAGTTCATTTACATAAACATCACATTCAGATCTTGGTTAAAGGGTTGATAGCAAAAAACACATTATATACTTGCATGCATATATATTTAAACAACATACAGTATATATGGTCTTGGTAACCCTACAAAACTAACATAACCCCTGTAAATCGCAACACAACACAACATTAAACACTAACTTATGTCTCCCTATGTTAATCTTGTGCAAAAACACAAAATAACACTTAATTTCAACATTTATTTATACAGTCTGATGCAAAGCATGCTGGGAATTAGGACATCTGCTGCAACTCAACTCAATTATATATAGTTTAGCTTTCTACAATGAAAGTTTGAGTTCATGCAACTTTTTTTATCAAGTACAATGAACTTTCATTATTATTTGAGTGAAAAACACTCATTTCATTTAATTAATTTCACTGTTCGGTTTTACAGTGTGGCAAGCATTGATTGGTCGGGAAGCTCGTGTAGTCTGACATGTTATAATCTGACAAAATGACAATCACAAAAATATAGTGTAGTCTGAACCCGTCATTAGTCTACTATACTACTAAACATTTGTGCTGCATCATTTTAACTTCAACTAGCCTAAATGTTTATGGAAGCCTTTGACCAGGAGTAAAGATTTAAATAAAGTGGCAGACTGGTGGTTGGATTTGTGATCAAATAATTGCAGCTTTCCTGAGCAAAAGAGACTCCTTTTAAAAACATTAAAACAAACTTACTGAAAAACTTGTGAACGGTAATGTATATTAACACTCTAGCACCCAAAACAAATCTAAATATTGCTTTTTTTTTTTTTTTATGTTCTAGCTTTGTGTACATTTGTGTGACTGGACTGTTTGAAAATTTGTGCATGTGCCTGAACTGACTGCACCAGTAGGTGGGTTCACTTGGCTTCAACACTACTTGAAGTCTTTGAAGAATACGGAAAATTAAACCAATAGAAAACAAAAGTGGAAACAACAAAAATGTATATCGATGAAGTCAGAAGGTAGAATTTTAATATAAGAAAAATCACCTTAGGATGGCCACTTTTGCAGACAACCATATTTTATTAAAACAGAGTACAAATAATAAAGTTCATGTCTTCGAGAAGCTCACTTTATTACAGTAAGACCATGGCTCCACATGTGCTAACTACTGCTCCAAAATTCTGATCTTCTATGAAGTTTAATACTTTCCAGTCAGCTTCAGACTTATTCAGCTTCAATAGTTACTGCAGGTCAACTAATTGAGGGCTGGTGGGGCAAACATGTAAAACCTAAGAGGGTAATGCCCCCTTTAGAGCTCTATAAACCATTCATATCATCCCAACATGTCAGACCACAGTCTCTCTCCTTCCCTCTGTCTCTTTGTCTCACCTGCTTTACTGTTTCACAAACACACACACACACACACACACACACATGCTATACTTGACGTCTGTCTATTTCTCTACCCTGCGGAAGTGGTTGTGACATTGCTGTGCTGAGGAACAGATTAGGAAGCTTGTTGAACTGGTATGAGTGTCACATCGGGCTGTTTAAGAATTCAGATGAGTTTGGGAAGAAATGCTCCCGTGCACAATTACACAGAGAGTAGTGTCTGTGCTACAACATCTCTGGGCTTCTACATCATTTAGAGCAATCAGAACAGACGTCACTCTGGAGGCAGTTGAAACATGAACTGAAACATTACTCTGTTGTAGAGACAGAACTGATATTGTATGTCTTATTTTCTGCTAAGGTGAATTTCTCTGTTTGCAATGAAGATAGATAGATAGATAAATAGATAGATAGATAGATAGATAGATAGATAGATAGATAGATAGATAGATAGATAGATAGATAGATAGATAGATAGATATCATTCAATCAATCAATCTATCATTCAATCTATCTATCTATCTATGAATGAATGATAGATGGATAGACAGACAGACGGACAGACAGACAGATATATAGATAGATAGATAGACAGACAGATATAGATTGATAGACAGACAGATAGGTAGATAGATAGATAAACAGATATATTGCAGACAGACAGACAGATATATAGATAGATAGATAGACAGACAGATATAGATTGATAGACCGACAGATAGATAGATAGATAGATAGATAGATAGACAGACGGACGAACGGAAAGACAGACAGACAGATATAGATAGATAGATAGATAGATAGATAGATAGATAGATAGATAGATAGATAGATAGATAGACAGACAGATATAGATTGATAGACCGACAGATAGATAGATAGATAGATAGATAGATAGATAGATAGATAGATAGATAGATAGATAGATAGATAGATAGATAGATAGACGGACAAACGGAAAAACAGACAGACAGACAGATAGATAGACCGATAGACAGACAGACGGATGGACAGATAGTTAAACAGACAGACAGAGACAGAAAGAAAGACAGACAGACAGATAGATAGATAGATAAACCGACAGACGGATGGACAGATAGACGGACAGATAGAGAGACAGACAGACAGACAGACAGACAGAGACAGAAAGAAAGGCAGACAGACAGACAGATAGATAGATTGCAGACAGACAGACGATAGATAGATAGATAGATAGATAGATAGATAGATAGATAGATAGATAGATAGATAGATAGACAGATATAGATTGATAGACCGACAGATAGATAGATAGATAGATAGATAGATAGATAGATAGATAGATAGATAGATAGACGGACGAACGGAAAAACAGACAGACAGACAGACAGATAGATAGACCGATAGACAGACAGACGGATGGACAGATAGTTAAACAGACAGACAGAGACAGAAAGAAAGACAGACAGACAGATAGATAGATAGATAGATAGATAGATAGATAGATAGATAAACCGACAGACGGATGGACAGATAGACGGACAGATAGAGAGACAGACAGACAGACAGACAGACAGAGACAGAAAGAAAGGCAGACAGACAGACAGATAGATAGATTGCAGACAGACAGACGATAGATAGATAGATAGATAGATAGATAGATAGATAGATAGATAGATAGATAGATAAATAGATAGACGGACGGACGGACGGAAAGACAGACAGACAGACAGACAGACAGACAGACAGACAGATAGATAGATAGATAGATAGATAGATAGATAGATAGATAGATAGATAGATAGATAGATAGATAGATAGTGAATTACTCTAGAGATATATCGTAAATTAAAGCGGGGAAGCAGACCACAAGTGTGCAGTATATGTTGTCTTTTTTCATATTGTTACAGTGGAATACAAAGAAAAAATACAGTGGAATACATAAAAAATAAGCAGGAGGAAAAGAATGCAGTGACTGAAAAGAGCTTTTGCCACAGATATTCTTGTGATACCATGTCACATTCTGATATCTGAAAATAAAACTGACAGATAAGAATTATTTGTAGCGCAATGTTATAATCTGAAATTATTAGTTTCACACTTTTTGAGTGGAAGTACCCCAAACCGGAAGTGCCTCCCATAATTCAGCAAGCAGGAAAAATTTGCATACCTGTACTGTGCAAAGTATACATGCAGCTGACTACATTCTGCAAATACTGCTAGAATGGTAATACCCAATGTTTATTTTACCACATTATAAATTGAGCTGAAGATGATGTCACGCACTACTGCTCAATATGCATCTAATTGTTGGGAACGTTTCCACATGCAATGATCCCATTCCTCTTGGACAATCCCCACTTTTGTAAATCTCTTCCGCTCCCTCACAGGGAAAAGAGAGAGAGTGAGAGAACCCATCTGGGCTAGGGTGGCTCTTATTTGCAGCATAAGCGTCCTGTCATAAAGCACATCTCACAGCAACACCCTCTCCAAATTGATTGTGGAGCTTCAGTGCGTGGAGGGGCCAGGGGACGGATGGGGGGCCCATAATTGAGAGCAGAATTAGCAAAGCCTTAAATACGCCCGGCTGATATATCATTACCCATAAACTTGACCCCTGGTGACCGCTCCCGTCTCCCCTGGGGTCTGTTCTCCAGCGGGGCCCCGAGAGGCAGACGGCCCTGAATCACAAACGCGAGTGCGAGAACCAGGCTCAGAGCGCGGTGACGGGACCCTGCTTGACTGATTTCATAAAGATCTCATCATCTATTCATCACATAGATCAAACAGCACGGCCTTCTCCAATTATCAGGGAACGCAATCGGGTACGCTGTGAAGAAGACAGCTATTCCACATCCACATATAATCATTTACAGATTCAAACAACACACACACACATACATAATATTACACCATCCTATTTCAGCGACTGTCCCGTTATAACCTTTAGAAGCACAAAGTTCAAGAACGAATGCTAAATTGCATTTTTTTTGATTGCACATGTCATTTTGGACCACAAATATATTTCTTCCTAATCATCAGTGCGAAATTAAAAAGGGACATACACATAAATTCCCAAGCAGCTTGTCAAAAGATTCACTCTCATGCTACCATGATTACCTTTGATCATTTTGCCACACTTATCAAAAGAGATCATTCTCACATTGTTCTCATTCGGTCAGACCACACATTAGTCTTCTCTACCTGTGTCTGAATTTCCTGCTGTTCTCGAGGCACTTCTCATAAATGAAACAGTTCAAAGCGTTTCCACTTCACATGCAGCCTAATTCAGGTCTTCGTATCTACAGCTCGTGATTCAAACTGCTCAGTAATTAAAGTATATGATTAGAGATGTTACCACTCAAATATGAGTGCACGGACAGCATTTGAATTTGACACATGAACTCTACCTCAAACCAATTTCCTTCCTTCAAACTTCCAAGAACAAGCCGGACGCTGTCTTTGCCTAAATCATTACTGAAAGAGTCGCACAGACAGGTAACATGATGGAGTTGCTATTGAGGGCATAATTTAAAAACACTACAGAAGACAAATGATTTATTCATATCCAGTCCAAATGCAGACCTAAAACAATTACGCTCAGCGGGCTCCGTGTCACTTAAGTGAATGAAGAAGAAACAAATAGCAGCTATGAGATGTTTGATATACTGCCGCACATAATAACATTTCTGGATTTCCACAAAGTGGATGGGAATGAAATTAGAAGGTCTCTGGTGTCCCTAATGAAATGTTCAGGCAGCTGACTTGTACGGTAATGGATTATAGCATTGCACGGACATGATAATATGCTTCTCGAACTTCTAGACGACAATCAATGTGAAAAGAAAGAGAAAAAATTCACTTTATTTCAGACGAAGGAAACGTGAACTTGAAAGTAGTATAAGGAGAAATGTAATTTTATTAGCTTATCAGTAAATCAGTAAATCAATCAATCAATCAATCAATCAATCAATCAGTCTGTCTGTCTGTCTGTCTAACTATCTACACACACAGCCTTTAATTAATTTTTATACCAGTTTTACAAATGAGGACGTCCCTAAAGGGGGGTTTTGGAGATTTTGTCAGGTTTTGGTCACTTCTGGGTACATATTTGTCCCCAAAATATAGTTAAGTAGGTACACATACACACACATACAGGGCTATAAAAACAAGGCTAGATATCAATGAACTGGTATTTTATGGTCAGACAAAAATTATAATAAATTTCACAGTCTAATTAAGATTATTTATGTGAATGCTTACCGGATTTATATCAACATGACCTTTTGGTGAGACTAAACCTTCATTTTTGTGATTTTTCTTTCCATGCACTGAAAAAATGGATTTAAGAATGGTAAAATGCAGGGATGCACCAATATTACAATTCTGGTAGAGACTGAAAAATTTCAAATTTTCACGTTATGGCTGTTAACTGAAAAAAATGTCCAAAATCTAAATTATTTGTGTCAAAAATATATATAAATCACACTAAAACCTGATCAGTGTTTAAATGCTGAAATGAATTGAGGCATCACAAT
Organism: Anabarilius grahami; assembly: GCA_003731715.1. Lineage (NCBI taxonomy): Eukaryota > Metazoa > Chordata > Actinopteri > Cypriniformes > Xenocyprididae > Anabarilius > Anabarilius grahami. Next base: position 2,614,822 of record RJVU01051519.1, on the reverse strand, counting down.
ATTGTAATGTAAGTTATGTAGTATGAATATTTGTTTTGAAAGGATTAGTTGATGAGACCGCTTTGAGTGCTCCTAAAAAAAGTTAAATCATTGCAATAATCTAGCATTATCCCCTCTAACTAACACTAAACGATAACAAAAGTAATCTAAAATCTAAAAAAGGTGAATAAATATCCGATATTTAAAAAAACAAAATACTACTCAAATAAATAAATAGTTCTATCAGCAGATGACCAATATGATATATCGTGTATCCTTGTGAAATGTGTTATATGAAACTGAGGGAGCTGAACTTTTATTGGTGTCTGAAAGCATTAAATTAAATGACCAAACTGTTTAACAAACGAATACTACAGGGGAGAAGGCGCACAACTTTTTTAAATGAAGAATATTCTACATCCGTGAAAAATTCCAAGTTTTCTGTGGAAGAAGAGCAATGGCTTTCTTATCAATGCAACTCTATAATATAAACTCATATATTATGTATTACTAGTTTAAATGAGAATAAGAATATAATCAGAACGGTAAATTATCTTAAAACTCAATATAGGATTCTCACTTTTAAAAAAGAGTAAATATTTCTTCAAAGAGAAATCGCGCCCATAGTTTCACTGTTTAGTGCTCTTTGTTTCTATTATAGCCTTAACATGAATGTTGCCCATTGGCCATGAGCAGATGGACCATGGGAGACTGTTGGCAATTCTGACATATAATACAGCAGCAACACAAAAGGGCCAATAAAAGGCTTTTCCCCAGGGGCCCAAAATTAGAGCATCATTCCACATACAACAGTCACAATACAAGTGACACAACGGTGGGGACGAATGAAAGCCCGGCCCGTCATGATACAACATCCTAGACTAAGAAGTTCCAGAACAAATGATGGTTTAATATTCATGGGCGAAATGTTCAGCTTCTATTTAATGAACTTTTAAAGGATGAGATGCTCAGCGGAATGCTTTCAGAAGGAGCGTTCCATCTCGGAATAACACGCAACATTGCTAATTCCATTGTCACTCTGCCTGGGTTTCGTGGGGGTCATTAGGGGGTGAGAGGGAGGGGTCGGTTAATCTGTGAATAATGTCGGGGGCGTGTGTGTGTGTGTGTTTGAGTCAGAGCGAGGGGGTGGAGAGAACTCCTGGCAGCTTCATCAATTTTTTATTTGCCACTCAGACAAATGAAACACCCGCCACCCAGAACAAGGGGGACCTTCTGACACTTCAAAGAGAACCCCTATGGGTGGTTCTCCTCTTGAAGCGGGGCAGCTCCGGGTCCCAACCCCGCCCCCATCTCAGCTGGGGGGCAGCCCAGGCCTCATTAACCCTTAAACAGGCCTGCCGTGAGACGCGCTCTTCACCTTTAATTACCCCTGCACTTTTGGCAAGACTGCCACCCTCGTACCCTGCTCTGAGACGGGAAAAGGGGGGTAAAGTACTTCTGGACTGTTCCGAGCATGTGCCTTAATTGAAAAACCAGATCACACCTCTTTGCTCTAATTAGCCGGGGAGAAACGCCCCTCACTACTGTAGTCGCACAAGGATGAGAGCAATCAGTTTGTGTGTGTGCGTGTGTGTGTGTGGTTGGGCAACATGTAGAATTTAAGAATTCTCTCTTATTCCATTTCTGAGAGTGAATTTGAATTCATTTGGCCATGAACCACAGGAAGTTGAAATGGAAAAACAAAAAGAGGAATGTACTGAATTGCAATTCATACAAATTCAAAAATAAATTTCTAATTCCTTGATATGTACTGTAAAAAAAAAAATTGTTTGGATTTTTGTCTGATTTTTCTGAACATGATTCTCAGAAATATGATCAATATTGTTCAAACAATTAATAAAAGCCATCAAAAACGGATTTTAATTTTTGTTTTCAGACATTTTCAGATATTTCATATACACTACCACTCAAAAGTTTGTGGTTGGTAAGATTTTTTAAATATTATTGAAATCAAGGTAAGTTCATCAAGGCTGACTTTGTCTGATCAAAAATACAGTAAAAACACTAATATTGTGAATTTTTATTACAATTTTAAAATAACTGTTTTCTATTTTAATATATTGCAAAATGTAATTTGTTCCTGTTATGCAAAGCTGAATTTTCAGCATCATTATTCCAGTCTTCAGTGTCACATGATCCTTCAGAAATCATTCTAACATGATGATTTGCTGCTCAAGAAACATTCCTGATTATTATCAGTGTTGAAAACAGTTGTGAAAATGTCATAAATTTTTTCAGGCTTCTTTAATTAAAAGAAAAAAGTTCAAAAGAACAGCGTTTATTTGAAATAGAAATCTTTTGTAACAATGTAAAAGTCTTTAGTGTCACATTTGATCAGTTTAATGTTTTTGCTGAACAAAAGTTTAAAAAATCTTACTGAAATATGAATTTCTTTAAATTTGATGGAAAATATGAATTTCCATTTCAAAATTTGTTAATATTCAAACACAAATAATATTAAAAAAATACCTTAAATTCAAATTTAAACTACACTGTTTTCAAATTCATTTCAAATTCAGAAAATTGAAATCAGAATCTAAAGGCATCCTCAATTCAGAATGCCACAGAATTGTGAGTAGCAAGAGGGAATCACAAAATGGAAGGGTATATTTGGGTCCGTGTGTGTGTGTGTGGATTGATATTCCCTTGAAAGGGACAAGCAGGTTTAATTGAGGCAACCAGCAAATTGAGTGCAATTTACACAAACTCACGCAATGCTCTGTTAGCCCACTTCTACTGTTTCTAATGGCTCTGTAAATTAATTAGACTAATCAGACACACCCCATGGAGCCCGGCAGCAGATTAAAATAATTAAACAAACAGGGGAGTGTTAATACAGACCGAACCCAGAGGAACAGCCTCTCCAACTGTCAGATGATCCCAGTAATGGAATTTCTCTCCATGACCACATACACAAGTTTCGCTTAGAGATCTCGATGATGAGTCACATGTCTTCAGAACGGACAATTTGGATGTTTAAACCAGTAGTTCACTAAAAACAATGAACATTCTATCATTATTTATGGATTATTTAAAGAGGACCTATTATGATTTTTTTAACACGTTCAACTTCCTTTAGTGTGTAATGTTGCTGTTTGAGCATGAAAAAGGTCTGTGAAGTCACTTCAAACCGAGTTATTCTCTATATCAGAGCACACTGTTTATGAACTCCCTGAAACGCCTCCATTGTAGTCTTGAGTTTTCTTCCGGGAACGAACACGTCACAGTATTCCTCATTTAAATAATTCCTGGCAAAGGCATATGCAAAATGAAGGCTGAGTTAGTTAGTAGTGTGTTGAAACTCACTGTTATGGCAACGCTATCTCACGACCAATTCGTACGGATTTTACAAGGTGGCTAATTCGTACGAATTCATACGACCTCACTCGTACAAATTATTAAGATTTGTCTAAACCCAGTGACGAGGAGGTTTAGGGGCAGGGTTAGGGGTAGGTCATTCGTACAAATTCATACGAATTTAGCAACTCGTAAAATACATTCGATTTAGCAAAACACGTACGAATGAGGTCGTACGAATTCGTACGAATTAGCCACCTCATAAAATATGTACGAATTGTCGTGAGATCAGGTTGGTTATGGCAAGGGTTGTTACATTGCCGAAACACGCTCGAAGCAGTTGACCAATCACAACGCACTGGTCCAGCAGGCCAATTAGAGCACACAGTGCTTTTTGGAAGGAGGAGCTTCATAGATACAGGAACTAAAAAGAGTGTTACTGACAGACTGGGAAGAGAGGTGCTGCAACAATGTCAAATATGTGAAAAAATATATATTTTTTTTACATTCAAACATGAAAACCTATTCAAGTAGACCACAAAAACATAATCAAGACTTTGTAAAAGGGAATAATAGGTCCTCTTCAAAAATCTTTTCACAGCTCTTTTCCATAAAATGACAATTTATAGTGATTATGTCTGTCAAGCTCCCCCCCAAAAAAACAACTTAATTTTGCATAAAAAATGTTAATGGAACATGTCCTCCTATTTTGACTGTTTATAAGCTGTAAAATGTTTGAAGTTAGAACATCCATGTCTCTAAGGATTACTGATGATCTAGTTCGGCAGCGGGAAAACACTGAAAACTTCAAATGATTGACTGGCTTGATTAGTCAAATTGTAATTCTTGCTTTGTGCTAAATCAGAACTCAAGTCATTTTCTGTGGTACTGTTAAGCAAAGTTCCTCTTCAATATTTTCCCATGAATGCTACTGCAATTCAAATAAATATATACTTTTAAAAAGCAATAAACTTAGAAAACATTTCCAATACTTGACTCAACCATATAGACAAGTACAGGCCTGTATCCATTATTGAGTAAATTTGAAAGCATAATCGCTGATGCATACTCATTTTTCCCATATGAATATTTGATGTGCGAGATTACAGCGGTGAGGAGTTTTCTCATCTGAATTCAAAGGAAAGCAGGGCGCTTTGTTCTTCTCCTCCAGCTTATTAACTGGCAAACACGACGCCGCACCTCTGTCGGCATTGATTTTCAAACCTCCTCGCAAGGTGAGTGTCAAAGCATGTGAAACGTAGAACATGAACACAGACTTCCTGGTGTGGTTCGAGGGTGGCAACACCTCCTCTGTCCCGGCCCAGTGAGAGTGGCCCGGTCGTATGAGACGACGGTATTGAGTTTTGTGCAATCTGAGATGTTACTTGTCTAATTAAAGGTGGACCACAACATCTGACCCGGGACAGACACCTTGAAAACGCTACAGTACATCCCACCTAAAATCCCATGAGGATTTGTGGCTCTATATTACCTGATCATCTGTATTGATCAACCACAGGCAGAATACGGTGAATGTTCAAAGAGCAAAAAAATCACTACTCATCCTGATACATGTGTAGGCTCAGGCTTAGATTCGCAGCACGGTTTTGATGTTCTTATAATTATTTGGGCATCAGAACACATATGAAACACATGAGGAGAGCACATATGAAATTCCTAGGTTTTGAAGAAGAGTGATCAATAGTATGCAGTGGGCCAGTGTGAACAGACAGTTAATAATACATGAACTGGGCAATATGATCCGACCTAATGTCTACCAACCCCACGTCATCCTATTTTCAGCACAGAAACAAACCTGAACATGAATCCTCAACTGTAACCATTCAAGAACCTCAGCCAATCAGAAGGCCCGATTACAGCTCTACCGCAGGCCTCCTTCTGCAAACCACCAGAGACTGAAGCAAAGTGGAGAGAATGGGGAAAGGAAGTATAGTCGCGTATAGCATTAGTTCACTCAAAAATGATAATTTTTTCATTATTTACTCACGCTCATGTCATTCTGTCCTGTATGATTGTCCTTCCTGAGAAAAAAAAAAGTAGAATGTATAGTAAATGCTGCTTGTGTCCCTACAAATGAAAGTGAATGTGTCCATATGGCTAATCTGTACAAGTGCTGTGTGAGAGGAACAGACCAAAACTTGCATTGTTATTTGCTGAAAATCTTCTCAAATCACATTTTCGTTCATGTATATTAGTGGCACAATTCATTCAGATTTAGTCCTTTCCATTCCCAAAGCTATATTACATGGATTCAGAAGACTCTAAATAAGGTTAGACCGCTTTTATGTTTGTTTTTTTGTCATTTTTGGAACTCAACGGCAACAACGCCCATTCACTCCCACTGTAAGGAAAAGCGCAACATAAACATTTAATTTCATTTCACATTTATTTTTACAGAGCTTTACACAATACATATTGTTTCAAAACAGCTTTACAGAAAATGCATGTCTACATTACTGTTTAGAGTGATCTATTATCAGAGGTGACTGTGTCCAAGTTATGTAATTTCAGATATGTACATAAATATTCTGACTGACATTTTTGAATATACAATCCCTTTAATGTTCAAAATATGCTCTAAAGCCACTTATTAAGTCAGTATAAATGTCCTAAAATAAATTTACTGTATTATTAATAAAATGTATACTAATAAAAATTATATGATATTATATTATATTGCAACCAGGTATAATATAATATAATATAGATTTAACTAAAATGGTTTATATTATATTATATTATACCTGGTTGCAATAATATATAATATAATATAATTAATTTTATTTAAATCTATATTATATTATATTATATTATGCCTCAAACCTCTGTCCTGGAAAAATACTCTCAAGTGATTTAGTGAAAATCAGGTAGTGAAGTGAGGAATGCAGTGTATAAGAGAGGCATTATCATGGCTCAGTTGTTCTGGTACATTCCAGTTTTAAAGCACTTATATTTTTCAGCACATGTGTCTATATCTTATTGCTGTGTGATTAAATCAGTATGTGTGTGTGTGTTCTGGGTCTGCGGGTGTTAGAAGCCAGTGCAGGGACAGCTGCTGCTCTCTGCCGGAGCTGGAATGAATAGATTATGAGCAGTAATTAGACGTACATGGAAATCAATGCACTTATGGCACAGAGCTGGAGGCAATGAGAGCAGATGAGAGGCTCTACAGCAGGGGCCCCTGCAGCCCCTGAGATAGGAAGACACACACCAGGAGACTGAGTGACAGGACAGAACCAGAGATGAGGATGAGAGAGATAGAGAAATGTGCACTTTGGAGGCATGCATCTCTATAATATATAGGTTCACAAATTCTCCAGTGGCCTTGTTTCTGATCTTGTTCTCTCTTTACACTAGAGGTCTGCTACCCAACACACAATGCTGGGCCAGGTTCGGATTGGTTTTTCATGTCTAACTTCAGGTTTCAATAAGTCATTTTTTAATGAAAACAATTTTTTTTTTTTTACACAGGATGCAAATTGCTCAAAATTCCTGAAACTGTGCAAGTTTTGCTCATAAAAAATCTTTAAAATGTTGATCACCTAGAAAGTCGCTGAATAATTCACACACTTATTGTATACAGCTGTCAACATGTGAAATTGAGTTATTGACAAATATAGAATCTGTATTTTTGTGCGAATGAGATGAGAATGAAGCAGTAGCGACTCCTGGTCATAAATTTAGGTATAGATTCAGGGTCTTAGCGCTAGTTTATGATAACCATTTTTGTAAGATTTATATTCTAATCGCTGAACACATCAGACACACTTTTGGCTAATGTACTTGCGTTATCCAGCCTGAGGGTGGCGCTCTAATAATGATTGACAGACTTCAGTACACACGACAAACGCATAGAATGCCATCTTAGAATTGCTTAATGTAGTATTTATTGCTTCCGAATGTTGTTTTAGAATATTACAATTTATGTTGGAATTCCAGTGAGGAAAAAAGTAATGTCTCGCAAACAAACATAAAACAAACACAGCAGAGCTACTGTATATAAAAGCTATTCACACGAGCACGTTTAAATAAAAGGGTTTACTCTCATTAATTTGATACACTACTCCACATAGGAAGAACAGACATGCCAACTAGTTACTGACCTGATGCAGACACATATCTGAAGCGGACTGATATCGTCTTGTCTGGAGCGAGGTTTATGTAAGGTGTGTTTACCTAACGTAAAAAAGTGGGGCAGCCAGAAATCTTCCCCAATGGCTCTCTATGAGAGCGCGCTGCAGTTCCATTTTTCACCACAGATTTACATTGGAAATTTGTGGGGCGCTGTAGAGCCGGGGAGGGCTCTGAGACCGGCTGCTGCCCCACTTCATAAATACATGCTTGCCTGTCGAATCCTTGCGCTACATTTTAATATATCATGCTCACTTTATGACTCAAAATAGTCTAGAAAATCCCAAAAATATTTGTTGCAGAATGCTGCATTATATAGAATTATTAATTCAGTGTATATAGAGGTCTATGATTGGATGTTACAGACTGTCTAGTAGTAGCTTTACATATATGATTATTATGTGTATGTTCACATATTTTATTTTCATACTGACAACTCACATATAAAAACAAAACTCATGAAATTTTAATATATTGACAGCCCAAAATAAATGCTATAACAAACACTTTGTTTTAAGGTAAGACACCCAGGTGAACAGAGTAAAAAATGAACTAATAGATGTCAACATACTACTTCCCCAGTTGATTGATTGCATTAAGAATCTCAAAAAAAAATGTACATTACAAGTTTTCTGAATGTTATGTTATGTTTAAATATGCAAATGAAGCATTAGGCTAGTTAATTAAATATTCACTAACTTACATTTCCAAAAAATGAAATCTAATTACTGGATAAAGCCAGGTTCAAAAATCTTGTTTCATTTTGTTGACATATTAGAGTCAAAGGTTTTGATTTAGGGGATTTTTCTCGATAAATAAGAAGATATTGTCAACAACAACAGGAAAAAAAATAATAAAATCTTCACCATGTTCTAAAATGTTGTATAAAATGAGGCGAATGATATATGAACAAACCCCTCTGTAAAAACCTTCAGAATGAGTAAAGGAGTAAAACTGTAAAGTTTAAGTATACTGTGCATATTTCTGGCTCAAAATTGACCAATGCATGAAAAATTTTTTTGCCTGTAGTGTCTTGCCTTAATTTAATGTAATCTTTTTCAAGAATATGCATGCATGCACAGCTTGAGTTCAGACTTATATAATACTTTTATGATAATTTGACAGTATCAGTCGGGTCAGGTCAAGCGGTCTCAGATATTGAAATCAATCTCAGTGTGAAATTAGTTAATGGTCTAAAGTAATATTTTGTGTTTCTGAAGTCATTGCTTATGTATACGTGTGGATGTTCATATATACCCCTTTATGAGAGGCAAATATCAGCCTCTCCACCCTGTTCTCCCGGGAGTCGCACTCTTCCGCCCTGTCTCAGTGTACGGCCGTGGGCGGAACCTGTCTGTGATCATGGCAGTAATGAACATATGGGTCTGTCTGTGATCCAACAGCCGAGTTTAATCACCGCACTGCCCACACACACACACACACACACACACAGCCTGAAGACAAACTCCTGCCGCTCACCACTAAAATACCTTTAATGAGATGCCTTCTCAAAAAAGAAAATAAACTAGATTTGCATTTTCAGGAGGAGATACCAGTGCTTGCAAGGCAAAGTTAGGTTTTAATCTAGTTCAGCAGCACGTAGGAAATGTTGCATCAGAGCAGCTTTCAGTTGTCATGACACTCGCCACGCATCTTATTTACTGTTTTGACTGTATAGCATTAAGTGGCCATACATTTTTTTATAGGAGGAAAAAAGACCTATCACAATGTAAGAAAGACCAATTAGAACCCAGTATGCAAATAATGTGATGATTCCATTTGAACAGTTCCTCAAAAAAGAAAAAAAAAAAGGCAGCAACACAAATTTTAGGCCGTCTTAGATGAACCAAGGACTGATTCATACAGGGTTTATTTGAAGTGAAGTATTGGACTGGGATTATGTTGTGAAGACTGGACATTCAGAGGTGGAAAAGCACTTATTAGATAATGTTTGTCAAGAACCTGGACAAATCTTCACCAATTCAGTCCTGTCCCGGTCTCGGATAAGGCTCAATAACATAGACGCCCCTAGACAAATTTACACAGAAAATGGTTTCGAATGGTTTTAATCTTCTGTATGGGTAAAAACAGGAGTCTGTTTGAACAATGATTCAGACAGATCTCATTTAAATGTAATGAAGACATGATCCTCACCCCCCCTCCATGATCTATGAGCTCATTAGTCAGAGGAAGTGCAGATGAACGTGTGCTTAAGCCTGTATTTATATTTGAGTATTTTTGGGGTGAATGATTATAATTGTGAATATGAAGATTTATCACGAGCTGACTTTTGACCACTGAATGGTGCAATTTTAAGAGCCTCTTAGGGATGATGACTAGGCCCACATGGAATCTGTTTACATTTTTCACCTTTTCTGCACCGATTCTCAAGGAAAACCCATGGAATTCTTTGGAATGGATATAAATTTGGTTTTAAATTTAGTAAAATAACATGCAAGATAATGTGTAGAACTTCTGCACTTATATAGCACATCTCTTCTAAGAGCTTAATCGTGTTCTGTACACACACATATTTATTTACCACATTCTTCAACCCAATTTACACTAATTCAGAATTTATATATATATATGTAGTAAATCTAATATATAGAGCCAACCTAAACAACTTGTTGTTAATGAAGTGAAGTAATCATTCACAAATGATCATACTTAAAAACAGGAGCTTATAGAGCATTAACAAAACAATAGTTTACACACTAAGACTGCAATATCGGAAATTAGGGAAAATTACTTTACAATATTTTGTTTTTCTGTGATATATATTGCTATGGAATGACTTATCACTGAAATAGCTTGATATAATGATTGGGGTGATCTTTTGTGTGAACCTTACAAAGTTGACTGTTTCCATTATGGTGTTGTCAATGCAAAATAAGCAGAACCTGATTTCACCCAATGCATGTTCCTGGATCAACATCTTTGTTGATCCTGGAACAACATTCCAATCAACCAATCAGATTTGAGGGGCAAGTTTCAAGTTTACGCTTACAATCAGGGTTAGGTGCTTCTACATCAGTGTTATTCACCTATCATTTCCCTCTGATTTCAGGGATAAGTTATGGGTAGGGTTAGGTTTAGGGGTAGGCAGTCAGGATTGTTGACCCAGTCACCAGGAACTCTGCAAAATCAGGACGTGTGCACAATAAGTTCCTCGGCAAAGGCATTACATGAGTAAAAGTGCACAAATACACACAACACATGGTCCAAACATACAAAAACACTCTAGCACGCTCAAGTACACACAAGTATATGCTCAAGAATATAGATGGAGAAGTTGTAAGATCACAGTGGAATACTATGCATACTGCATACGGTTTAAACATACTCAATTCAATAACATTTTTTGGAGAGCGAATCATCCTTTTAGGGTTGAATGATTTGGGGAAAAACTTAAAAAGTATTTTTAAAAATTCTTTCCACTTGATTTATCATAGGTCACATTCCTACTGTTTTTGACTCATTCAGTATGACTATAATAATTATTATTTATTTAGATTGTTATTGTGACTATTATTAAAGTCGACATTAAACCTAAGTTGTGATAGTCTATATCCAAGTGAAACGGCTTCTCGAATAATAATAATTAAAAAAAAGAAAGTAGGGCGGGGCTTGATTTTGTCCATGGGGAATTGATTGGATGGTTGTGGTTTGCTATTGGTGGATCTCATGTGAGTGACAGGTTGCCCCGCCCTCATGCCAGTAAACACGTCATCAGAGAAGAGATTTTGCCGTAATAGACAAAGTTATTTTGATTAAAGATTATGAGGCACATGAATTAAATAAATAAATAACAATGTGCACAGATAATTAATTTATAATAAACACTACAGTATTCCATAAAAAAACAAGAATTGTCCATTTTGATTTCATGGTGACTTTAAATATAAGATGTTACACAAAATAAGAAATATATACTATAATACTATACAAATACTATTATACTGAAAGATAAAAATGAGTATTTAATAATAATAATAATTTTATTATAGTACTACTGTAAAATTACAATACTAATATTTACAAATATCTTTACTATGAAACGCATATTTATTTAATTAAGTTGTAGCCTTTGCGATTTTATATCGCTTTCAATTTTATTTCGATATATCATGCAGCCATATTACTAATGTTAAATTTGTTGGTACCCTTGTTTTCGTTTACAGTGAAAACATTGCTATAGTTATTACTATGTCATACTATGGCCAATATATACCCTTTATGTTTTTGGAAATATTGGATAATATCAAGAGGTTTGGCTGGTTAACCCTGCTGATATATGTTGTATAACTACAACATTATTATAACTTTATTCATTGATGGACATTCGAAAATATCTGTACATCCTCTGCCAAGAGAAACACCTGAATGGCAAAGTATATATACTGTAGTAGTGTCAAGTTATTATTATAGGAGCAATTGTTCCTCACAGAGCTTTAAAGTCCATTTCAACTTCTCTGGAGTTGATCTTGGCTTTGAATACAGCTGCAAAACGATAATGACATGAATTCAGCACAGATGGACCTCCTCTGCTCTCAAACCACACACTTTAAGGGTTAAAAGCAGAAGATGAGAGCAGTTTTGGTTTGATTTTAGGCTCAGTGGGCTGCTTGGCTCCAGCTGGGAGACTGTGACAGGATTTAGATGTGTTGATAATGCGTTAAGATGAGAGATCTGAATGAAGACAGGTAGACTCAGGCTTCACTGCACTTCTGCACCAGTGTTTGTTTCTTGCTTTTTTTTGTTTTGTTTTTTCGTCTGCTGAATGACATCAAAGAGAAGCTCTCTCGGCCCGTCTCGCTCAGAACCCTTTGGCATCTGCTCGCACTACTATTCTCTGTGCCTGTGTCAAGCAGAGCAGCAAAGGAGAATGAGAGAGAGAGAGAGAGAGATAGAGAGAGAAAGACGGGGTGACAGGCCTATGAAAGCAGAGAAATTTTAAAGGACTGAAACCATTTGAGCAGCTGCATTTGTGTGTGTGCGTGCATGTGTGTGCGCTCTGAAACACGAGCCTTTCTCATTGTTCATTTCCCAATACGACTTTAAAGCCAACAAGAGCCGATTACCGGTTTCATCAGAAGAGTGGAGGCCAAAGTGTTCGTCTGCTCTCATCCTCAGTGTATTGTTCCTCTAAACTGAGCTACTCCAGGGCTCTGGCTTTGTTTAACACAAACATGTGTTAGCGTGAATGAATCAAACATAGAAACACCAAAGTTGACTGTTTCCATTATGTACGGTGTTGTCAAATGCACAAATAAATGCCTCTGGGTTCATGCCGACAAAGGAAATACATGAGTAAAAGTACACAAACACACACACTGAACATGCTCCACAGGTACAAAAACACTAACTCAACTCACACACAAATAAATACTTAAGTATACATGATAATATATGCACTTTACAAACTCAGTAGCTAGCTATACTGCTAGATTTCACTACTACACTGTACTGTGTGCTGGCTACTTAGTATGTGAAACAGTATGCCGTTTCAAATAGCATTGTTGCCACATGACTTAAATTGCCATGAAATGACGATTCATTTTCTTTCTCAACTGAAGACATAACTTACTATGTTTACTAGGATACTCCCCGAGACGGGCATTTTTTGAGTGAATTTGTCCGTTCAAGCACAGGAAGGCATGAAAGAGAGTTCAACTTAGTATTTGCACACTGAGACGCTGCTTTCAGGCCGCGCGCTTCGGATGTTTGCGATGTTGAACTTCCCACATAGCGCGTTAGTAACAAATTCCCTTTCGCGTGTTTTAACACTTGAATATTTACAGTGGAAAGGCTTAAACTTTCGTGATAATTCAGCACTGACCGTCAACTGTAGTGTCGCTCACATTCATGTTCTCACAACATTGCATTGTCGGAATTCATAAAAATGTTACCGGCCATCTGGCGACTGACACAGTTTCATATACTCACCAACACCGATTTTTACTCGCATTTGGTGCTTGGCAAGTGTTAATTTTAGGCCCTGGGGACAATATTGTAGGTCAGACAGAAAATGTGGCTGAATTAAGAATAGCACACTTCTTCTTATTACCATATGTTAATAATCGTAAAGTAGTACTGTATGCTAGTAAGATATTCAGAATTTAGTCTGTGTGTACTGCGTATACACTTTCATTCAAAAGTTTTTTTGTAACAAAATTAATAATTTTATTCAGCAAGGATGCCTTCAATTGATCAAAAATGACAGTAAAGACTTTTACATTGTTAAATAAAACAATCTATTTCATATAAATGCTGTTCTTTTGAACTTTCCATTCATCAAGGAATCTGCAAAAAAATGTTTCATGGATTTCAACATTGATAATAATGAGAAATGTTTCTTGAGCAGCAAATCAGCATATTAAAATGATTTCTGTAGGATCATGTGGCACTGAAGACTGGAGTAATCAGTGCTGCCAAGTCTGCGGTTTTCCCGCGGATTTGGGCTATACTTTAACACTGTTGCCAAGGGTTGTTTTTCATTGTCCGTGGGTTGAAGAGACCCCAAATAACATGATATTTAGCCCCTGGAATGCGAATTTTACCAGGGGTACCCCGCCAAAAAACTTAGATTTACCCCCCGGGGGACCCCCTTGGAACGCGATTGGGTTAGTTTTGGGCTAGTTTTTTTATGTAGCAATTGGGCGGGTTTTGTTGTGAAAACCTGGCAACCCTGGGAGTAATGATGCTTAAAATTCAGCTTTGATCACAGGAATAAATTACATTTTAAAATATATTCAAATAGAACATTTTTACGAAGCACCACATATGGCATGCAGGAAAAAAATAGTAAATAGTGTGCACGCTTTACTAAGCCATTCCATCGATTTATAATGATTTTCTTATTCGTTCCCTCGATTTGCTAAATCGTGCGCATGATTTTTTGAGTTTTTCAAGGTGACCATTATTTATAACGTATCACTTTGTTTTCATGACGATGCGTCATTGCTTGTCACGTGACACACCGCAGCCACAATAGTGCTGTATGACTGATGTTTTGCTTTTATTTAATTTTTACTTTTTTATCTAAAATATTAACAAACTTGTTAACCATAACATGAAATGTGTGATATTCCAATTGTCAAATACGTGTAAGTGAATGTGTTTTGTTGTTTAAACACCTTTATAATGATCACGTTAGTTGAGCTACATGTGCGATGGGCGCCACCATGTTAGTTTGCGCCGCAGTTCAGGGAATAACATCTGTTGGATTTACAACACGTGAATTCATCCACTTCTCTTGAAATGCATGAAAGTAAGTGGCCAGTAAACTGGGAGAAGAATAGAGTAAACTTTACAGTTACTTACATTATGTGTATCTGATATAAATAAATCACGTCATCTAATTATAATGGAAAGGACTATTATTCCTGCTATTAATCAGTGTGTATTATACAAACTCTAAATGTATTGTTTTGTTAGTACTTTTGTGTATTTAAATGTCTGAAATCTAAAATAAACATTATGTGGTTGAAAACACTGCATATTTGTGATATATGACATGCTCTGGCTCAGCGCCAGCCAAAGCGCGAAAGCACATTTGAATTTAGCGGTTGATCACGTGACGCACTGAACATTCTAATCACACCACTGTACGCGTAAATTGTAATAATTGTTCACAATATGACTGTTTTGACTATATATTTTGATCAAACAAATGCAGTCTTAGCATAAGAGAGCTCTTTCTGAAAATGTGTTAAAATTTTATCAACTCCAAACTTTGAAATGGTAGTGTGGTATGCTTCATAGTGCAAAAGTAGTATTAGTATACCTTATTTGGCAGCCATTGCGAACATGATAAATATGCGCAAATTCTTTTCAAAGGGTCAAAGGTCAGGGGTCACGCTTAGCACTAAATATCTGATGATTAATATAGCAGCCTACAAATAAAATCCTTCACTCTCTGAGCAGATACACAGCCAGTTTCATACACAAACTCTTCAACCATTGCTAACTCCAGAGAAACGAATAAAAGTAGGAGAAAGCGCTGAATAAATAGCAAAATAATTAGTAAAAGCAGATGAGGATGCACACAAAACAAAAGTAAGGAAATAAACAAACATCGTAACGGAGCGGCTTTCCAACAGAATCATCAGGGGCCGCAGAGGAAAACAGATGCATAGAAAGATGGAGGGAGACGCTGAGGGTGGAGGTAAAAAGCCTGGTTCAATTAGCATCGTAAAATAAAATACTTTGTAAAAGGAAATAAATGCTGTAGCAAGAGGAAGATTCATGCTCTGAAATAAACTGCAGCTGTTGAATTTTTAATTGGAGAGGTCCTAATTACGGTCATCAGACAGTGCTCCTAAACACATTCCACTTCTCTCTCTCTCTCTCTCTCTCTCCTGCAGTGGTAGAGGAGTAGTCCGGGTGTACGCTTCCATTTCATTAATATTTGATGAAATGGGTCCGGCTGCCTCAGCTGCGCACCGCGGCCCAGAATGCAGCCTCCATTACGCATGCTGCTGTCTTACGGCCACGTACATTAGCTGGATGTCAGAAGTGTGTGTGTGTGTGTAAGAAGCGGGGCGGTGTCTCATCAAATGGTTCTGTCGATTGATGCTATTCGATGGTGGAAAAACACTTGGGTGTGAGCCATAATTGAACTGACACCAATAATGAAACCAGATAGTGTCTCAGAGCCGCCAGCAATATGCTAAAGATATTGATGCTCCTAATAATTCCTGGGGACTTGGACAGGATTAACGGAACAGAGGAACCTCTCACAAAATAACGGCTTTAAATTACATCCCGTGCCAAGTTGTGAAAAGTCCACATCTGTCAACGCTGACAGTGAGATGGGAGTTTTTCCAGTAGCTGTATTGCACACATTTAAAAGGACAGATCTGGTTGTGCATTTGTTTTTTGAGATGCACAATGAGCAAACAGAACACAAAATAGAGCAAGAACATTATAATGTTATATTTTTTTGACAGGGAACTCAAAACTTCACTAGCGTTCAAAAGTTGGTAGTGGTTGGAATTTTTTAAGTGTCTTTTAAGTCTCTTATGTTTTGCATTTATTTGGTCAAAAATACAGCAAAAACAGTAATAGTGTGAAATATTATTAGAATTTAACATTTGAATATATTTTAAAATGTAATTTATTCCTGTGAATTTTCAGCATCATTACTCCAGTCTTCAGTTATCACATAATATGCTGATTTACTGCTCAAGAAACATTTCTTCGTTATATTTCAGGATTATTTGAATAGAAAGTTAGAGCATTTATTTGTAACGGCAGTAAAAGCATTTGTTTGAAATAAAAATAATTATAACAAATACTTTTTGCAACAATGTTAAAGTTTGAACTGAATGCATCCTTTCTAAATAAAATGATTAATTTCTTTAAAAAACAAATTCTTACTGACCCCAAACGTTTGAACAGTGTAGGTAAACAAGTTTTTTTAAATCATTGCTATTATTGTATTTCATTTTAGTATCACTCATTTAGTGCAATTAATTAATTACAGAGAAAAATGCAATGGCCAAAAACGCACTGATGTGATAATCTGTGATTAGCTTCATTATTTAATTAAATGAAACATGATAATCAGTATATTTTGTATTGATTCCACAACTGAAAAATATCATATGGTTATTTAAAACAATATTGACAGAATATTTGGTCACACTTTATATTAAAGGGTTAGTTCACCCAAAAATGTAAATTCTGTCATTAATTACTCGCCCTCATGTCGTTCCACACCCGTAAGACCTTCGTTCATCTTCGGCACACAAATTAAGATATTTTTTATGAAATTTGATGGTTCAGTGAGGCCTGCATTGACAACAAGATAATTAACACCTTCAGATGCCCAGAAAGCTACTAAAGACATATTTAAAACAGTTCAACCTTAATGTTATGAAGTGACGAGAATACTTTATGTGCGCCAAAAAAACCCAAAATACCGACTTTATTCAACAACATCTAGTGATGGGCGATTTCAAAACACTGCTTTGGCAGTTTGATACATGCTTCGAAGCTTCACGAAGCAGTGTTTTGAAATCGCCCATCACTAGATATTGTTGAATAAAGTCGTATTTTGTTTTTTTGGCGCACAAAAAGAATTCTCATCGCTTATATGCGCACAGTAAGTGCATTGTATCAAATGATTAATTTAAATGTTAGCACATAGTAGTTAAAGACACCTAATATAAAGTGGGACCGAATATATTTCTATCCTGATTTGCACTTTCAGATGTCTGAATAACCTGGACCTGTTGACTATATGACAACTCCTTGCCGACTAGATAGAAAGGTTTTTTTTTCATAAGAAAAGCAGGACAACTGGGACCAACATCTAAAGGCTGAATGTATTTCCCACAAAATCTGCATCTATCTAGACGAAACCCCTGCTGCAGGAGGCTCATCTCTGCCACGACTGTCCCAATTCAACTTGCCAAACACCCTCCCTACTATCAAAAAGCCACCGCACTCACTGTCTCTCTCTCTCCTGTGGCCCCCCAGGGGCCTTCCACTTATTACCCATGATGCTTTGAGAGAGCACAGTGAACCCCCCCTACCCCTGTACCCTAATCTCAGACATGAAAGGAAGCGCGCGGCCCGGGCTGAGATGATTCTACTGCTCACAGGGGAATAGGAGGAGAGAGAGCGAGAGGGAGGGAGGGAGATGAGCAAGAGGTTTAATAATGACCAACTCAACCTCGTCACTCCCAGCTGAAGGGTTCGGGCCCAGGGGAGAGTCCGCTTTGCCCGAGGGGGTCAGGGGCAGCTGAAGCGACAAGGGGCCCCTGAGTGATCGCCCAAATCTCAGGGTGATTTACAGGGCCAAAGCATGTCAGGGGCCCGGTTATGACACGAGGAGTGGGTGTCTTATTTGTAAAACAGCAGTAGACAGTCAGGAACATTGTCAGGCGAGGCACAAATATTGTAGCAAGATTTTTAAATAAATATGTCTAAAAATGCCAGATCCTTTTACGCACATCAAAACTGTCGAAAAATAAAAAACAAAAAATGGTAACACTTTACAATAAGGTTCATTTGTTAACATCAGTTAATGTATTAACTAACATGAACTAACCATGAGCAATACATTTGTTACTGCACTGATAAAAATGATTCTGTGGTGAAGTAAATACTACAGAAAAATCAAATGTAATTTATACATGAAAAAGTTAGTTCAGGCAAGAATTTAAAAGACAAAGTAAATTCTATATTAGTACTCAATTCAATCTTGTAGAAATTAAATGGTAAATACCAACAATGTAAAATTAAGTAAAACCTACTCAACTTTTCTGATACTGGTGTTCCCATCATGCACTGGAGCATGAATAATGAATAAGGTTGATTTTTTATTTTTTTTTGCTGTTTTCCAGCTGAATTTACACTGTTTTATCTTTGCTTTTTATGTTAGGTTTAGTAACTTGCAATTTTATGACATCTGGAGTTCATTTTCTACTCAAAATAACATTCATACTCAAAAACGATCTATCGAATGTTACCGTCATTGTGTATTAAAGTCTCTGTGTTCGGCTGAGTGCTGCATCACTTCTGCTATGTAGATATCTATACGATATCTATTGTATTATTTACTTACATGTTTCTTAGTAAAGCATACACTTTAAAAGCATGGTTTAATTCAATGTTATATTATTTGAGCAAAAAGTTCATTTTGTTTAATTAAATTAAATTTTTTTCAGTTTGTATTTGTTAATCTTTGTTAAGGTTAGTTAATAAAAACACAGCTGTTCATAGTTTGTTCATGTTAGTTCACAGTGCATTAACTAATGTTAACAAATACAACTCTTGATTTTAATAATGTATTAGTAATTGTTGAAATTAACATGAACAAAGATTAATAAATGCTGTAGAAGTGCAGTTCATTATTAGTTCGTTAACTAATGTTAACTAATGAACCTTATTGTAAAGTGTTACCCAAAAAAACATATTTAAAAAAATGCTGTAAATATTCCACTTTTTAAAAAATTGTTATTATTATTTTCTCATTTTTTTCCAATATCGTAAATGTTGTGTTTTCATGTTTTATAGAGATATTCCACAGACATAATGATTTTTATACTGTACAAACTGTATATTCTGTCCCCTAACCCTACTCCTAAACCTACCCAATAACAGAAAACTTGCATGTGTATTTCTGTTAACTAGCCAAGCAGACATGATAATAAGAACACTCATTAAACAACACTTAAATAGCGTAATTAAAAAATCAAACAGTGCTTGCAACTAAATTTTATTTAAAAAAACATTTTGATATGGGTGTGTAATTTCATAATTTAAGTTGTAGAACATCTTGGTTACATATGTCAGTGGTTCTCAACTCCAGTCCTCGGGACCCACTGCTCTGCACATTTTGTATGTCTCTCTTACCTGACACACTCAGTTCAGGTCATGGAGTCTCTCCTAATGAGCTGATGATCTGAATCAGGTGCGTTAAACAAGGGATACATACAAAATGTGCAGAGCAGTGGGTCCCGAGGACTGGAGTTGAGAAACACTGACATATGTAACTCTCGTTCCCCGAAGGAGGGAATGGAGACATTACATCAGAACATACTGACTAAAAGGGAACACAACATTCAAGTATGGTCAAGTTATGTTTACCACAGACCTTATTTCACTCATAAATTGAAAAAACCCATTATAAAAACCCATAGGAAAATCTCGAGGGAACCAGTGACGAATCGGTCTTCCGGGTTTTGACGTCATCCCTGCACCACTCTGTTTTGTAGATACTTTCTATGTATTTGTGTTGAAAGAATGTTGAGCATTAGAAACGTAACCAACAGTTATGAATTAGAATTGTGATTGGTCTTTTTATTTACATTTACATTTGCATATTGAATTTGTAGTTCATGCATATACTTAAATATTTATATATATATTGCTTTTACAGTGCACAGTGACTGTTGATTCTTGTGCACATGCAGAAAACTGAATGTGTGTTGAGTGTCATGAATAAAGCGGTTCTAAGTAATATTTCATTTACACAGGACCAAAACTTATTACCTATTATTCTTACTGGTATTTTCTTCTGGAAATGCAAATTGTATGCTTATGTGGCACATTTCAGCCCTTATTTTACCTTAGATAGAGGCGGAGATCCATTTTAGAATATGAGAGCATGAAAGAGAAAGCGCCACACTTCATGGCAGAATTTCTGAGAGCATTATAAAAGTTTGATGTTAATCAAGGTGAATTGGGATTGGAGATGACAGGTCCACTCTCCTCCGCTTCCCCCTGTCTGACTCAATTAGATGCCAGTGCAGAAAAACTTCACATTTCACCCAGATGAGATGCAATCACACAAAGTTGCTTACCCGTTTTTTTTTCTTTTTAGAGTACAGTTTTTACACACTTCTGCTCAGTGTGTACAGTATGACCTTGCTGTTGCAATATTCATGACACTAAGTGGAAAAAAGATTTATAAAAATGGAAAGGATGTGTTTTTGCCAACAAACAGCACCCTAGTTCTGTTGAGTTTAAGATTATCATCAAGTTATGTTTGCCACATTCACCACTTTATAAAGTTTGAATATAGTCTGGTTATTAAGTGGTTGAGGCTGAACTAATAGCAGAAGTTAAATACTGAGGGTTTGGGGGTAAGAAACAACAACACAGTTCTGCCTAACAAGGACTTTAACAACATTTCAATGTGTGTAAAAAAATCAGTGAGTCAGAATATGAGTCTCTTGTACAGGAGCAGCTTGAATAAGAAACAGTGCATTTATACATCCTCACTCCCAACAGATCCGATGAACAACAGTGGAAATGAATGAAACATGAACAGAAGAAATCTCACTTCCTCCGTGAGGGACACTGAACACTGCCTCTCTAACAGTATCTATCAAGGGAACGCATGCAACACAATAACTTCAAAGCAAATTAAAAACGCACAACATAATGCTAAATGCACCCAGTGCATGACAACAAAACTCAAAACGGTTTTTATCTCAAAGCAGAAGCTGTTCAGATTGTAAACTGTTGCAAATCTCACTATTGTGAGGCCACACGCTTCCATCATGACATCCTCACTGCATCTGCATATTCATTGAGATGTCAATAATTTAACACTTACGACACTATTTGAATATGTGTTTACCAGTGAGGTCGGTAACCTGAACCCATTTACTGAGAGGATTTCGAAGTGTGAATGTGATTGCATGTCTGTTTGACTTTGGGGGAGGGAGGTGGATTTTAATCTGTATTCAGATTCAGATGAAAGATTGCATTCAGTTGATGTCATTTTTGAAAAAGCTACAAATATATCTATTTGAAAATGTCAATTTTTTTTTACAGTTTTTTTCTTGCTAAAGATGACAACAAAAATACATTTTTGTAGTTATTGCATATACAAAATAACACTTGCAAATTCTCTTCAGTTCCTAATTAATTTATTTATTCAGGTCTGAAACTATTGTATTTAAATATATGAAATAGAGATATACAATTAAAAAATCTGTTGAAATAAATAGTTAAAGCTGCAGTCCGTAACTTTTTTTGGTTAAAAATTATCCAAAATCTATTTTTGAGCAAGTACATATCCAGCCAGTGTTCAAAACTATCTCCTTATCTTAGCTCGATTCTCAACGGTAAGCTTGTAATAATGTTTTATAATAAGAGCGACCTGGTGGATTTCCGCAGGAAATTCGAGCTTGCAGCAGGTCGTCTTTGCGTCATTACATCACGCCTGTAAACAGAAAAAAGGAGTCCGGGCTAGTCGTTTTATCATGTAAGGGTGCTGCTTGTAGCCTCATTTATAGCCTGTTCTCACAGCAGCTGAAATAATTAAATGTACCATTTTGATGGCGGATTGTAATCCAGAAAGGTCCAAATGACAGTCATCAGTGACAACTGGAGATTTACCCGTAGTCAAAAAGTAAAAGACTTTGGACTGTGGCTACAGAAATTGAAATCTACAGGTATCACTAATACACACTAAATACACATCACAATGCTGATGTTGTTAACATTAACAATTTAAGAACAAAGTATAACAGTAATAATAATTTGCACGGTTTGGCGTGATCCGAGCACTATAACAAAAGTGGCAGAAAGGTTACTAACTTGTTCAGATGATATTTTCCAGTGAAAATTCTTATATTGGTCATACTTTCAAGACGTAGAATCTGTAATTCTGAAGTACAGTATCCACAACGGTGTAGTGATTGACAGCAAACATTAGATTCATCCGCTGAGGAAACGTGCCGATGCACAACGCAGGTAATGATAACAATTCCGCATATGACTCCAATCGCATGTTTCAAACAGAGATGGCGACAAAGAGGAAAAATGCCGGACTGCAGCTTTAAGGTTAACATCACAATAAGGTTCACTGCCATTAGTTAATTACTGTAGATATCATAAACTAAAAACGAAAAATACTTTAACAGCTAATTATATATATAAATAGGCTACACATACACATTCGTTTTTGTGAATTGTGGGGACATTCCATAGGCGTAATGGTTTTTATACTGTACAAAACTGTATTTTCTATCGCCCTACACTACCCCTACCCCTAAACCTAACCATCACAGGAAACTGTGCACATTTTTACTTTCTCACAAAAACTATTCTGTATGATTTATAAGCCTTTTGAAAAATGGGGACATGGGGTAATGCCCTCATAAGTCACCCTCTCCTTGTAATACCTATGTCATACACATGTCATTATACACATTTGTGTCCTGATATGTCACAAAAACGCGCACACACACACACACA
>RJVU01051519.1:2473332-2576024 GCA_003731715.1 Anabarilius grahami | reverse complement strand
ATGTAGGTGATCTCAGGTTTTTATTACATCGTGGGGCCATTTGGTCCCCACGATGTAATATAAACAAGAACACACACACACACACACACACACACACAAATGCAGGGCCTTAGAACCCTCTCTCTCTCTTAATCATTTGAACTTATCTTATCAAGCAGCCAATGAGTAATTACCTAAAATCTTCATTCACCCTAGCAACCAGTTACAGGTCCCTAGCAACCACCTCAAAGATTTCCATTGAAAAATAGATGAGACTAATCAGAACATCAGACACGTGAGTTTGGCTCTTTTGATTTGGGCAGACATTCAGTCTATTGGTTTAAGTCTGCTAACTGTCTAGCCATGCCCTAGCCACCATTTAGAGCACCCTAGCAACCCAAACCCAACAAGGGATATCTTGTAATCTGAATGTCATAGAGGGATTGCAGTTGGTTTATATCATTCATACTGACAAGCAGCCTTTGGAGTATCATCATTGACAGCTGCCAAGCCACTCCCTACCAACCAAACAGAGTACCCTAACAACTGTTTAGCAAGACCTATATCTCTGCATCAGATCATTGTATTGAGATGGGGGTTAGCTCTTTTGACTTATGCTAGCAAACATGACTTCCAACATGCTACACATGCTAGCAGTGAATAGCTACATGCTAATAATGACTAAGTGTTAAAACATGTTAATAACATGCTAAGTCTATAAAAACTCCATAGTAACCATCTGTTACAACTACCAACGGCCTAGCAACACCCTAGCAACCACCAAGAACACCCTAGTAACTGCCTAGCAACTCCCTAGCATTCACTCAGAACACCCTAGCAACCGAGTGCTGAGTTTTGCCACTGCAAGCACCACACGCATTTTCTTCAGGAAATACACATTCTAGGTATTACATTTATTCTACTTACCACTATCCCTAATGGAAAACAGCTTAAATCAGGCTTAAGAGTACTAATCAGAACTGGTCTGTTTTCCTGGTTTAAGATGGATTTTGGGCACTCGTCAAGTAGTCAGATAATCTAAACCAATTTAAGTCTAATTTTAGATCAGATAGACCAGCAAAGAACATTTTAGACTGGTTTTTACTGGGGTTTTTTTACAGAAAGGAAAATATGTTACAGAAAATGTTGAGAAATTTTGGACTTCTGAAAGTAGAAATTGAGATTTACAGTATTAATTTATAAAATTACAATTCAAACGTTTGAGGTTTGTGAATGTTTAAAAAAAAAAAAAATCTTATTTGATACAGTAAAAACAGTAATATTGTGAAATTTTTACAATTTAAAATAACTATTGTCTATGTGAATATATTTTAAAATTTAATTTATTCCTGTGATGCAAAGCTGAATTTTCAGCATCATTATTCCAGTATTCAGTGTCACATGATCCTTCAGAAATCATTCTAATATGCTTAAGAAACATTTCTTATTATTATCAAGTTGTTTATATTTTTATGGATATTGTGATTCATCCAGACTAAGATGTTTTGATGGTTTTATATGGTTTAAGCTGGTCTTGTAGCCTGTGTAAGTTGAACATTTCCCAAGACCTCTCTAAAACCAGCAAACAGATCAGTTTGACCAGGTTGGGAAAGCCAAAAAACATCTAGTAGCAACCCATCTAGCAGCCCTAGCATTATGGTGGCGAGTTTAGTATCTGTGCAGTACTAACTAGTTTCACAGTAGTAACAATAAACACAGTAACTATTTTTACATGAATTGTGGTAAATTAGGTTTGTAGGGGCTTGTCATCAAGTGTGTTCCGACTACTGAGAGAGTAGCGATGAGCAACAGTCAATAAAATTGCAAAGGTATCGGTGAGACTTTAAATGAGTTCAAGATAACAAGCTTCAGTTTTGTAGAGTGCGCTTGGCTTCAGGTGATGAGTGTTGCAAAAGCCATAAAAATGTACATTATATTGTGTATTATAGGGTTTAAGGTTCACTAGATGTGCATCAGAAAGAACAGGGACACTCAGTTAGCCGCATGGGCATGCAAAGTCACAGAAAACTCAGAGTTACAGAGAGAGAATGTGTCTTGAGGCGACTGTCTGTGTTTGGGAAGCTGTGATACGCGTATTACAGAACAGAAGTTCTCTTCACAGCACAGAGAGAGAACAGCAGTATTCCCACTGAGACTGATTAACCCAGGCCTGTCAGAGTATGAGGGGGAAATGACGGGGGTCTCGCTGGGCCGTATTTCTCCTGAACAAGGTGAAGGGCCACCAGCTATCAGCGCCACTGCCCACGGGCTGCGGTTCACCAGCCATAGGAAGCCTACAGCTTAGCACGCTATAGCCACTCTGAACATCATTTAATGCTGCATATAGTTGTACACATGCTATTGCTGTGTCTCCATCAGCAACACTCAATATAATCTAGTCCATCTTTATTTCTAAGTGACAGTGGTACTGCACACAGTACATCTACCTAAAAAATAATTACCTTAACTATTAAACATTAGTTAAGATTACATAAACTTAATTTATTTATGTGGCACTGTTTAAGTACAAATACTCTATGTTGTTTCTACAATAATATGGGGTCATACCATCTGCATTAATAATAATTATACAAAATTAAAAATAATAATAATACAAAAATGTGATTATTATTTTTTTTACTTTTATAAAAAAGTTAAATAGAGGTATACTATTAAGTATGTCACACTGCAGGGCACTGCTTGACCTACCAGGTAAACCCATACTACCCATATGCTATCTTCTTATACCATGATATTTACATGGTGCTCTAAAGTACACCATATAGACAAAAATAAAGTAATGCTTATTAATCTGTCACACATTATCAGGCCCATTATCTACACTACAATTAAAAAATTTTGGGTCAGAAAGATTAATACACTTATATTCAGCAAGGACACTTTAGATTGATCAAAACAGTAAAGACATTTATAATGCTAAAAGATTTCATATATTTATATATTTTATAGAGTCTCACGAATGCGGACATTGTGCGGCCATGCACAGAAGACCAATGGCCAAGGTCAAGAATTTAATTAAATAATATATTCAATTTCAGTTTGTTTTTCACCAAACCCTATTGTATATCCCCTAGAACACTTGGGATATACGAAACGTGTCGTATGGGGTCATTCTCCGATACTTTTGCGCCTTTTTAAAAAAAAGCTTGATTGCTGATTCTTTGCCATAGAGTGGTGCAGGTATGACATTACTTTGTAGGCCAAAACGCGAAAACGAGTTAGCATTTTAGCACTTCCGGTTCCATCGCTCTGAAGTCAATGGGTTTTTTTGGATTTTTATTAAAATGGCTGCAAAAGGTCTGTAGTGAACACAAGCTCAAGACACTTTCACGTTTTACATAAAATAGATCAGTCTTACCCCACTCATGATTTTTTTAAGCTGTTATGTGTCTTGAAAAAGGTGGTTGCTAACAAGTGGCTAAATGGGACGACAAAGTCAGGGACATTAATCGTCATCACAGCGAAAAGTTAAGCTCAGTCTGCTTTTAGAGCCTCATTGTGCTCATAATTATGCACTTGTCGAACTCAAACGTTCTGGGAAAATGTTTTTAGATAGAAACTGAAAGAGTTATCGGAAGCTTAGTGATGGGGATGTTGTGTAGTTCGTTTATAGCCTACCTTTAGCTTTTTACTTCTGGTGACTGCATTTTGGCTTCAAAATTCATAAAAGATGTGCTCATCTGTGAAAATTATCTTGATGGACAAAACGTGTACGTATCAGAAACCCTTGTTGATCACAGAACTTGTTTTTTGCAATAATCCAAAAGCCTATGGAAAAACCCTATAGGGTTTTCGTCAAGGGAACCACTATGATGCTAGCTGCCTACAAAGTGACGCCATACCTGCACCACTCTATTATATGGACAAGCATGAATGCGACTATTTAATTTTTTTTTATTCTACTTTTGTGCTCCAAAAAAAGAAAGAAGGGCCTATGGCATTGGAACAACACCAGGGTGAGTAAATGGTGACTTAGTTTTCATTTTAGGGTGAACTATACCTTTAAGTATAGTACTGCTTTCATGAACAAAAGCCATGTAGCAAGGTTTGTAACAGGCCTCCTACCCGCAAGGACAGAGTGACCTACACGGAAACCTAAGCCTTTCCAAGGTCCGACCGTACAGAGTAAAAAAGCTTTCGACCCAAAAATAGCCCTGTGTGTCAGCAGAACCGAAGCATCCTCACTGGAGGCCCGTGACCATGATCCACTCCAGCTCCTACACTCCTGCAGCGATGAGACTTTCCAGAAAACCATCAAAAACGACGTAAAGCAGTTACAGAATACCCTGAGAGCTGTTGTGAAGATACCGCCGGTATAAGAGAGATGAAAAGAAGAAACCCTGCGGTGTCTTTAAGTCTAAAACCCACACACAGAGACATATGGAGTCCCTGAAGTAAAACTCAATCGAGAAGAGGACGCAGTTTAGGAAGGAAAGACAGCGTCTGCGTGCTTTTACAGCGACACACACCAATGGATCTTCATTAGAAATCATCCTGTGACTGTCCATCAGCGGCATTTAAAATCAACTCACCAGACCGGCCTAGGCCAAATCCCACCCCCATTTACCTTAATTATTTATATGTTTATATTGCTGATTTTGGGCTTTTCGACGCTCCCCAGCGTGTGCTTGTGAGAATGGCATATTTGTCTACTTCTGCTCGCTGTGGTTCTAAACGCGGTCTGCAGTGTGTCAAAATTGTGTGTGGTCTCCGGGGAGGTGTCCTCAGCATTTACTGCATCCAAAGATGTGTCTGAGCGCTGATATGTGCGTTCATTCTGCTTTTGCAGGTATCACACCATGCACACTAATACACAAATGCACCTTCAGATGGTACTTCTCATGAAAGTCAAAGTCGTGAAGGTTTTGCATCTACAGACTGTTGTGCACGTATGCAAATGAATAAAGATGCTCCAGAGGCTACAAATGACATATATTGAGCTTCTCAATCCAAAATGTTTATTTAAAACCCACATTTTAACATTGCCATTAAAGCAGAGGTATAACTCGGAATGACAGCCGTTTCTGGATTTGAAAGGCCCAGTAATGGTATGCTCTTTCAAGGAGAAATGCTGCCCTCTGCTGCTCAGAATCTGTCATGTGTTTTTTGTCCTTGCTCTCGCAAATAAAGAGCAGAAAACAACAGCACTCAAGCATTTGAATGATGAGAAAACAGGAACAAGTAAGAAAGGTGGATAATAATTATATCAGTCAGATAATAAATATCACTAATGTTCACATTGTGCAGTCTTAGCTTTTATTTTTATTATTTATTTATTTAGGTATAGATTTTTTTCCAGGGATATTTGCCTCCCCCTAGTGGTGACGTATTGAAAGCAGGGCTGTTTATTTGAAGTGAAGTGAAGTGAAGTGAACTGACATGTGGCCAAGTATGGCGACCCATACTTGGAATTTGTGCTCTGCATTTAACCCATCCAAGTGGACACACACAGCAGTGAACACACGCACACCGTGAACACACACCCGGAGCAGTGGGCAGCCATTGCTGCGGCGCCCGGGGAGCAGTTGGGGGTACGGTGCCTTGCTCAAGGGTCTCACCTCAGTCGTGGTATTGAGGGTGGGGAGAGCGCTGGACATTCACTCCACTCACCGACAATCCCTGCCGGACCTGAGACTCAAACCCATGACCTTTAGGTTACAAGTCTGACTCTCTATCCATTAGGCCACGACTGCCCCGATCGCTATTTGATCGCTATTTGGCCATACTGAAACTTCAGGTAAACTTAAGTTCTCACTCTCTAGCTTGTTTAATTAATTCTACTAATAAATGCCAACAAAGGATATACTTGCATCACAGATAAGTTTAGAAATGTTGTCGTTTCTGCACCACAGTGTAATGTCCACAACATTTGAAATTATGCACTGTTTATGCACTGTGTAGTACGTTATTTTACTGTAGTAACCTATTCTAAGTAACAAACGATTAAATAATATTTTCACACATTTGTATTATCTGGCCAAATTACAGCTTGATTGAAAATGAACAGTTTAAAAGTAAAAACTTCACTGACACTGTAAAACAAACCCTAATCATAATGGCACTAACTTTGATGCTTTAGGAGATCGTAAAACTAATTTCATATGAATCGGGCGGTTTAGTCCAAATTTTCTAAAGAGACACGAGTGCTATATATTATGTGCATATTGAATTTAGGCTTTTATTCACATATAAACATTGATCAGCGAACAAAAACAAGCTCAACCGTACTTCTTGCTTTGACGTGCGAGAATTAATCTCATTAGTTCTCGCATATTTACATTTACATTTATGCATTTGGCAGACGCTTTTATCCAAAGCGACTTACATTGCATTATACTATACATTTGTATCTGAGTATGTGCAATCCCTGGGATCGAACCCATGACCTTGGCATTGCTAGTGCCATGCTCTAACCACTGAGCTACAGGAAAGCTTAGCATGTCAAGCAAACGTGCTTGAGCTTCCGTTTACCACAACTAATTTGCAAGTCGATGAATGCTTATATATGAATAAAAGCTTTTAATTAAATCTGTTCATCATATAAAGTGATTGTCTCTTCAGTAAATTTGGACTAAACCACTCATTTCATATGGATTAGGCTAGTTTTACGATCTCTTTATGAACTTTTTGAAGCGACAAAGTGGTTGCATAGCTGTTAATGGAGGGACATAAATCTGTCAGATTTCATTAAAAATATCTTAATTTGTGTTTCGAAGATGAACGAAAGTCTTGCGGGTTGGGAACAACATTAGGGTGAGTAAACGATGACAGAATTTGCATTTGTGGGCGAACTAACCCTTAATTTTGAGGGAATAAACAAACAAAATCATTTTTTTTCATAGTTTAAGATTGAAATCTGAGGGTGAAACTAAATATATAACTAAAAGGCATTTTAAAAGTAGCACAGATAAATGATTAACACATTAAATAGTTTCTAAGACAGTGTTCCATAACAAAAAGAAAAACAAATGATAATTTCCACTGTAGGACTACAAGCAGACTGTGCAAGGTGAATATTGACAGCCAATCAATGTTCAATAATCCGCTTTCAAGAGAGCAGGTGGATTGTATCGGATCCCTGACTGTTGCCACTGTTAATGGGCACAATGAGAAAGTGTCATGAGAGCCAAATGTCAGAGCCGCTTAGAGAAAGATGAGACAACGAATCAAAACTAAAAGGAAAACAATGCTGATTCTAGTGGTCTTAAATCTGGGCTTTAACTCCCACCCAAAAGAGTACATGTGCAATGGATAGTCAAAGATCTAGACAGTTACACATCTGCACCCACAGGCTTTGCATATAGGTGCTCTCCATGCGCTGTATTAGCTCTATTGACTTTTCTAATGGGAGCCAAAGGTCCCGTCCCACAGGAGTGTCCCACTAATGGCAAGTATTGAGTGTTGTGGTAGAGGTAGCTTCTACTTCATAAGGCAGGGGTAGAGCTAAAGCCCTTGAGCACTGTGACAGGATTTAAGCCTAAAGAAGGATTAGACCGGCAGGTTATGACAAACGAAAGATCTTTAATGAGGAGATCCAGTCACCACACAGGGGCTTATGATTCTCCACATCACCTCTCTTAAGGGTACGTTTACATGACAACGATGTACCAAAAACGGAAAAGTTTTTCCTTTGTTTTTTCCGCATACAGACAAAAACGTTGTCAAAGTGATCCCTGGATCTGCGAAAACAACTAAAAATGCTGTATTATGCTGCCAGGCCAGTAGTTGGCGATGTCACTTTGTAAAGAAACACAACGCGCCTATAGACTTAACACATAATATGCATGGGTATGACTTCACCATTTTCACAAATTCTTGTTTTTGTTGATTACACGGAGAATATAATGGTATTTTTAAATAAAANAAAAAAAAAAAAAAAAAAAGTACAGTTATTGTCCTGACAATAAAACAGTAAATTAACTGAAAATATATATTATATTATATTATAAAACCAATAGTTCCGATCCTTGATTGTAATTGGTTGAGTTGCGTTCGCAGTGTAAATTACTCTACACTCTAAAAAATGCTGGGTTAAAAACAACCCAAGTTGGGTTGAAAATGGACAAACCCAGCGATTGGGTTGTTTTGACCCAGCAGTTGGGTTAAATGTTTGCCCAACCTGCTGGGTAGTTTTATTTAACCCAACAATTGTTTACAAATTACTATATGTCTGGCTTAAAATGAACCCAAAATAGGTTGGAAATTAAAAATCAGACTCATAATTACTAGAGGCAACAATAATAATCAAAAAGATGAGCATTTATTAATAAGCAATTTAATAAATGTTTATTGTTTAAATATTATTCAAAAAAAGTATTAATAAATGTTTGTTTATTAAACATATTAATAAATGTTAATTTCCAACATATTTTGGGTTCATTTTAAGCAAGAAATACAGTAATTTTTAAACAATATTTGGGTTAAATAAAACTACCCAGCAGGTTGGGCAAACATTTAACCCAGCCGCTGGGTTAAAACAACCCAATCGCTGGGTTTGTCCATTTTCAACCCAACTTGGGTTGTTTTTAACCCAGCATTTTTTAGAGTGTACAAATATACACCTGTGACCTCATCAGTGTTACTGTGCCACTGCGTGTGTTGCTGCAGTTCTATGTATTATGTATTTCAGCAAAAGTAACTTTATTATTTATGTAATAATGAAGTATGTTTGTGTTTCTTGTGTTTTGTTATGTGGTCTTTTAGTTTGCATTTTGCCCTGGTTCTGTTCCTGTCTGGACCTGGTCTGGACCTGTGTGCCATTTTTGTAGTTCTTTGTAGTTTTCTTGTTTGATTAGTTCCCGGATTGTCTTGGTGTGTCTTGTTAGTCTGTTATCCTGTGAGTGTATATAAGCCCTTGTGTTCCTGTGTTTATTGTCTGGTCTTTTCCTCTGGTAGATTTTACGTCATTGGTCTCAGTCCTGCTCTCTGGTTTTCCCTGATTTTCTTGTGTTTGGTTTAATTTGTTTGTTTGTTATTTTGCCTTTAATATACACTGTGTTCCAAATGATTATGCAAGTGACATATCAGTAGGATTTCAGTGCAATAAAACAGTTTTTCAAAGAAAGTGTTTGTCTCATATCATTTTAGATATCTGATATCAATCTCAGACAGATTGTTAAATAGCTTACCAGGTCTTAGGTAAATGGAACACCTACTTAAAGAGGTTTTTCCGCATTATTAACCCATTTGTGCCCAAATTTTTCTGAATGATTTCATGCATATAGTCCTGTTAATAGTGTCCTATGTGAACATGTTCTGCATTTATTTTCCCCAGGTTTTTGTTTTTTTTCTTAAAAAATTTATTTGAATGTGCGGCAACTATAGTTGCCGGTGGGCAAATATGTTGTATGCACCCCTTTAATGTAAAATTTGAATAGGAGGATAACATTTATGCATCTAACTCAAAATAACTGCTTTCAACAGATCAACAGATCAATCAGTCAAAGAACATTCTATGTGAACACAAAAAAGCTGCATCTAGCTTATAATCTCTTGAATATTAAAACACAACAAACAACAAATCCGTTTGTTTTAAAGTGTTAGAACATAGTGCAGAACAAAGTGCAGCCACTAAGTTGCTCCAACAGAGCATTGTGAATCAAAAAAGTTAAATTACATTGTTCATTAGAAATAATTACTCCTACATGTGACCCTGGACCACAAAACCAGTCATAAGTCGCACGGGTATATTTGTAGCTATAGCCAACAATACATTGTATGAGTCAAAATTACAGATTTTTTTTCTTTGATGGCAAAAATCATTAGGATATTAAGTAAAGATCATGTTCCATGAAGATATTTTGTAAATTTTCTACCATAAATGTATACAAAATTATTTTTGTGAATGGATATACATTGTTAAGGACTTAATTTGGACAACTTTAAAGGCAATTTTCTCAATATTTTGATTTTTTTTCACCTTAAGATTCCAAATTTTAAAATAGGTGTATCTTGGCCAAATGTCCTATCCAACCAAACCATACATCAATGGAAAGCTTATATGTATATTCACCTTTCAGATGATGTATAAATCTCAATTTAAAAAAATTGACCCTTATGACTGGTTTTGTAATCCAGGGTCACATATAACAAACAAACAAAAAATAAATAAATTAAAAAATGAATAAATAAATAACAATATATATCAATATAAAATATTATGAAAGCAAAAAGGCACTAAACAAGACCAATAACCTTGATTTATTAACCCATTAAACACAGTATACCCCATTTCCCCATTATATATGTACTTTCAAGTCATTTGCCCACCGGCAACTATAGTTGCCGCTTGGACTTTTGACTAAGTTTACAAAAAACTATAGATCTCTTGTAAGATTTGTTTTGTTTGGATGATTCTAGAGACCTTCACGATTATGTAGATATGTATATGTCAACAAAAAATACTTCATATTAACATGAAAATTACTTTTCTTTGGGAGGGTTTGCCTTCAATATGCTTCCTAGAAGTAGGGGTAGGAAGTTGACAGCCTCATGTCACAGGAAGGAAGTGAATACCTTTTTTTTTGTTCTTGAAATCCTTTATTTGGTTGTTTTCTTGCATGTCATTGAGACATAAAACATGGAAAACATCTAGAAAAATACTTACAAAAGGAAAATGACAACTATACTCTGCGGCAACTATAGTTGCCGGTGGGCTAAAATGGGTTAAGCAAGTCACAGTTCTCTGGTAATATGGGTGGAAGAAAGATCTTTCTGAGGATGAAAAGCATGAAATGGTGCAATGTCTTACAAAAGGCATGAAAACAACTAATATTTTGCGAAAACTGAATGGAGATTATCGAACTATCAAACTTTGTGAGTGATTTAGAGCACATAAGAACTCGGTCAGATAAAGGGCGTATTAGGGAAAGTTTCTGTCAAACAAATTAATTGTGTTAAAAATATATAAAAAGCTACTGTTGAGCAGCAAATAGGTATTTGAAGAACCTTGAGGTCCTTGAGAATTTCTCAAGAACCTTTCCATGCAGGCTGGCAGTTGTGCATAAAATTGCATTTCAGCCACCCCTAACCAAAGTTCACAAAGAGAAACACTTACAGTGGGTATAGAAATAGTAAATTTTTATTGTTGTGGTGTTTTTTTGCAGCCTGGGATCCTTTTATTTCAGAAGGCACTATCCTTCTTTTTATACCATAGCAGAAAACGGTCAGTTATAAACTCCAAATATCTCGCAGAAGTCATTTTGACACCCTCAGAGACCCTAAAGGGACCTTCCATCTTACTTCCCAATATTCCAGGCCAAACCATCAAGCTCCTTGCTGGCCATTCACCAACCATCCCAAAATTAATCCATCTAGACCATCCATTGTAGTACGACATTCGTCAGCGAATAAAACTATTTAAAAATGAGTCTTCATAGGGGCTTTCACACCGAATAGTTCTAGGAACTCAGTTCTAGGAACTACCCACTAGGATAGTTCCCCGAGAACTAATTTATTTACAAACGCTAAAAACTGGTGGATGGAAGATGTCATGATTAGAACTGTGTTTGTTGCGTGTCGTGGGTTTCGTGATAACGCATAATGTAATGTAATATGTAAACGCATAATTTACACGACTGAAAGAGCAAAAATTGGGGCTAAGAGACGAAATCTCCTATGACAACTTTCAGTATTACATATCATCGAGGCGGAGAAAAGAACACAACCCTGCAGACAACAAGTACATTTTCGTGGAGTAAATATTTTTACATGACTTTTTAAAAATGGTTGACATGTATTGACCAATCAACGTACACTAATGTCACTGATAGTTCCTTTAGTGCAGGTTTAGACCCTACTCTGAAGTATGAGCTAATTTAGTTCCTCCAAAAGGAGTTCCTAGAACTAAAATCATTCCTAGTTCCTGCGGTGTGAACACAGAAAAATCTTCAGCCAATAGTTCTAGGCGAAAGCCCCTCATGTATTTCTACACCCACTGTAAGCATTTCTCTTTGTGAGCTTTGGTTAGGGGTGGCTGAAATGCAACTTTATGCACAACTGCCAGCCTGCATGGAGAGCTTCTTGAGACTCCAGCAGCTTCAAATACCTGTTTGCTGCTCAACAGTGTTTTTTTTTTTTTTAATCGCTGCTCTTTTAACATAATTAATTTGTTTGACAGAAACTTTCCTCAATAAGCCTTTATCTGACCAATTTCTTCTGTGTTCCAAATCACTCACAAATCTTTTCATAGTTCGATAATCTCTATTCAGTTTTTGCAAAATATTAGTTGTTTTCATGCCTTTTACAAGACATTGTACCATTTAATGCTTTTTCTACAGAAAGATCTTTCTTCCTCCCATATTGCATGAGAACTGTGTCTTGCTTAATAATGTGGATAAACCTCTTTAAGTAGGTTTTCCATTTACATAAGAAGACCTGGCAAACTATTTAACAAACATGTCTGAGATTGACACCCAAAAAAAAAGAAAAAAAAGAAAGAAATAAAACACTTTCTTTGAAAAACTAAAATCTGAATGTTTATTGTTGTGACGCCTGCCAGTTGGAGTGCCTATGATAGCCACCAGAGGGAACTCTTCCTGTCTCATTTACCATTTCATGAACTACATTTCCCATAACCTTTTGCCTGGACTCATGTGCTGATTACTTCCACGTTTGTCATTATCTCGTTTATATTTGCATATTTATGCTGCCTTCACATGCTATCAAAAATATAATAATTCCCGCTTCTGAAGTCGTGATTACGAGCTCATCGCATTCAAGTTGGGAAATGGGAGGGCGTTCATGTGCAATTTTTACCTTGGAAACTCGTATTTACGGTAATTCTGAGAGCACGTGAAAGCAGCATTAAACCCTGTGTGTTCATTCACTCATTGTGAAGTTTTGTTGGTGTTGAACTGCATTTCTGAGTGCGCTCTCTCTGGTTTACCGTGTCATGGCTTTTGATCCTCTCAAAAGTGGTTTGCCTGAGTTTTTCTGCTCTGTTGTCTTTTTGGATTATCTGCCCTTTGTTTTGTGGATTATGATTCTGGATTACCCGAATAAAACAGCATGTGGATCCTCAACTGTGTCTGAGCAGTTTTGTGACAATTGTACTGAAATCTTACTGATATTTCACTTTGGAACACTGTGTATGTATTGTGTGGTAACCGTTATATAAAAGCAATAAACCCTGTAAAGCCATGGTTTACAGTGAATGTAGAACAGCTAAGAAACCATGGCTTCTTGGGGCTTTTATATTATATTATTTTAGCCTATATTGTAATATATTATATTATACCCTAAAAAATGCTGGGTTAAAAACAGCTCAAGTTGGGTTGAAAATAGACAAATCCAGCAGTTGGGTTAAATATTGGCCAGCACCCCAGCATTATTTAGAGTGATATTAGCTATATAACACTCTACATATAAGTTATTCTGTTTGTAGTTTTTGCTTTCTCGTACCTTTCCCTTTTTTATCTTTATTTTGGCTCTGATGGAAGCTCAGTGCTCAGGTCACAGGCTCAGACAACAGGTGGACGATGATGATAACACATACATTCTAAGAGGCAGCACACAAAAGAAATAAGAGGAGAGTAAAACACAGAGTCAGTCGGTCAGTCCGTCTCCAGCGTGTATCTCTCTGTCTGTATCGCTGCGGTGCAGGACGCTGTGATGATTCAGTCCGGGGTGGCGCCAGGCAGCGCAGTGGAGCCACGGTGAGCAGATAAGCACAGGCCATTGTGTGAGGGGCAAAGGAGCTGCACACAGACCACGCCAAGACACGCTTCAGCGATAAGACTGGTCATACGAGGGGGACGAGACACTAGGCTAACATGGAAGATAAAGGCATGCTTTTTGTTTTGGTTCACTGAACATTCAGGTTGCCAGTTTACAACAACTGAGGCATGTGGAGATGTTGGAAGTCCTAAAATGTAGCTACATAACCGAATTAATTTCGATTTTGCTCTGTGGGTTTTTCAAAACATTAGACTCTGTTTACACGTTCAATATCAAAGCATTAAATTTAAAAGATAGAGAACATTAATGCCTCCCATATTTTAATCAAAGTCCTTTTCCATTGTAGATAAGGTGAATTCAGGTTGATTGGGACACTTTTTGCCATTGAGATGACTGGGAAAAAGTGTCCCAATCAACCTGAATTCACCCTAGATCTAAATGCATTTACTGTCACTTTTTATTTGATCAATTTAATGCATCCTTGTTGAATTAAATTTTTTTTTTTTTTAAGTGTAGATAGATTGACATATTCTTATATTATTAACTCTTTCCCCACCATTGATAATATTTTCCACCATTTATGACACAACGCTTCCCAGCCAATCCATGTTTTCACTTACAATGCATTAGCTACTACAGTGCATAATCAAACATATAGTATGGGCGCTGTTACGGATCTTCCAAAATAGTAGGCTACAGCATCTCCGATCCAAAATCAAGTGAAGAAGAAGATATGCGTAAACCAGGGCTGTCAAAGAATATACACCAACAAAAAGCGAAACTCAATAGAACGTTCCATTGCAACACTGGTGCCCAGCAGCGGCCCTGCGTTTCCGCCATTTTGTGGTGAAAGCGAGTTGGCAGTCCACTAGTTTCTATGGGAATATCAGCTGCTGTGTTAAAAAAAACGTTTATTAAAGTTGAAATCCAATCTGAATGATGACAACACAGAATAAAGTACTATGACTAGTGATCATCAAATCCTTTTAACAGTTTATTTTACACACTTTGTGTTTAAGTCTTCCACTTTTTTACCTTTGCTCTCTAGAAACCCAGTCAGTTTGGGTTAGAATTCTTTGAAGTTCAAGTATTAGCATTATAAACACTGAATTAATACCATCATATGAAATTAAATTAAGGACATGCATCAGAAAATTTGGGAATGTTGGACAATAAATATATGAATATAACAGCTTGATTTTGCTGTGTTGTCTAATGTCCGTTAAAGCAAAAGTGTCCAAAAGGAATTATGCGATAATGGACACAGGAATGCATCATGTATTATCGTTATGTTTCTAGCGTGATCCATTAAAACGTACGATATATACATTTCAATTCAGACCTAGATACTATTATTACTATTACTCCACTGGGTCTGAAATATATTGTTCGCTGCAAACATGGTGATCTTAAATTTATTAATTATTAATTTACTATTAATAAATGTGTAAAGTTGCATAAAATGGAAATACTCAGTAAAGTAGGCTAACTATCTTACCTCAGATGGTTGAATGGTTGGATTCCACAACTGGTAAAATAAAACATAAGACAATACAACATTTACTGTAGGAGCCATACAATTTACTGGTGACTTAATTTAAACTGTTCTATTGCACTTTCTGATTTTGGGTGCGTAAGATGTGAAGGATTCTATGGTCCAGTTAGTATTTTCACTCCATAATGGCGGCCAGTCTACCGGAGCGCCATCTAGTGGCTGTTACCCAAAAAGTATCAAAGTGTCGCCTCTTGGGTTCTATACTCTTTGGGGTCCTAAATTGCCCCCTAACCCTCATTCACAATTCTCTACATTAGTCCACTGATATAGTCCACTTGAAGGAGTGATTGAAAACGAGTGAGTGAATTCGGCCGCTATTGCATAGTTTGTGCTTGCTGTTTAATTATTATAAAATGGATAGTTCTGGCCCTTGATTCTGATTGGTTGAGCTGCGTTCGAAGCCATAGTAAAAAAATTCCTGAAAACATACTGCTGACTGCATTATATGTATGGCCACTGAGTGTCTTAGCAACTAATCTTAGCAACATAAACATGTTTGTTCTCCAATTGATTTTGTTTATTGAAGCTTGCTGCATTATCTAGAAGTGTATTGTGAGAGAGAAATCAAGTGTAGCCTATTACCTGCATTCAAATGTAGCATTTTCCTTCAGGCCAGTCCTATGTTCATAATAAAAAATCAGTTTGAATGTCCATTGCGATCTTGTCCTCTTAACATTTAATGGGTTTTCCCATGCCCTGCTGACACTGACAGCGCTAGTCAAAGCATTTGTCATTTGCATCTTGTTCGTGTTCACAAGTTTCAATGTAGTTTTTGCGACTGAATGACTCGCTCATAAAGACAATCTTTGCCGCCATCTAATGGCATAATAAATGTAACTTCTGTTGCTGTTCACGGTCAGGGACTATTTTTTCCAGCGGAAGAAAGGCTTTTAATCATTTAATCATTCATTGATACATATTTTTGGGCTTTAATATTTGTATTGTGTGGTAACCGTATTATTAAAGCAATAAGCCCCGTGAAGCCATGGTTTGCATTGAATTTATAACAGCTATGGGGGCTTTAGCTCCGCGTCGTGCCTAACAACACCCCTTGGCTGTTATAAATTCACTGTAAACCACGGCTTCTTGGGGCTTATTGCTTTATTTGAATGAAACTTAGCAAACTGGTAGCTCCAGTAGTAATGAAAAGATTATCTTGAACTCTATCATGAAAACTATGTATAAACCTTAATTAAACAATTTAAAGGGCACCTATTATGCAAAATCCACTTTTACATGGTGTTTGGACATAAATGTGTGTTAGCAGTATGTGAAAACAACCACCCTACAATGATAAAAATCCACCCGCTCCGTTTTTTTAAATCCCCATTAAACCAAAGCAGTCTCATTAGACATGTTGTTTTGATTCTCTGAGCAGTGTGACATCACACAGCTCAGGCCCCACCCACGGCCGCTGACTGACAGTCCTGCATTACCATAGTTTCCCTCAGTGAGTTGTACGCTGTCTGCCATTTTCACCGCGCTTGTGCAGCTTTATCGACAAAAATGCTCGTAAGCAATTCCGGTGTTCTGTTGTTGGATGTAAGAGTGAACATAGGTGTCTTTATTTTCTACCAACATCTGAGCCACTGAGGATGCAATGGATTAGTTTTTTTTTGAAGGTAATGCACCCCAAAATATACCTAAATTTGTTTATGTCTGCGCAAATCATTTCACTCCAGACTGCTTTGTGAACGAGGGTCAATGCAAAGGCTCAATACAAAACACAGGTTTTGCTATAAACTTGTTACTCAAGGATGGATCAGTACTAACTGTTCGTGATCCAGCTTACAGTCTCCGGAGTGAAACTGGTTACGGCAGCAATGAAGGGGAGAGCACGCACTTTATTACAGTTCATCTGAGTTGTTTTACGGATATAAGGTTTACCAGTTTATTAAGCCACACCCATTGTAAAAAAGAATGAGGTCTGTATATGTTTGTTTACTGTTGAGTGTTTGTGTAATTTGATCGCTGTATATGTTGATGATAATGCAAGGGAGAGAGAGAGTTTATGACTTTACCGCGCACTTCTTGTACTGTGTTTTATTCAGCTCTTATGGTGATTTTCTGGAGTAAAACAAAACCGCTTAATCTTTTGATTGATGTACAATAAACTTCATAAAACTCATCAGTAATGTTTTGGCTATCATTCGGACGGGGTCCGCTACAACAGGCTTGTACTAATAGTGAAAAGCAAGATGACAACATAATTTAATAACTGTAATTAAACTAAACTATACCTGTTCTGTCTCCATGCAGCATATATTCTCTGGCTCTGTAGGCATTATTGTCTGACTCCTGTTCGATCTGAACACCATCACTGACAGTTTCTGATATTTGCAGTGCTTGAGATTGTCCTGTTTGTTTGTTGCATGAGCTCTTAAAGCTCTGCCCTCTTCTTGAATAGCGTCTGGGAGCAGCAGCTTATTTGCATTTAAAGGGACACGCACAAAAGCAGCATGTTTTTGCTCACCGCCCAAAACTGGCTATTTTAACATGCTATAAAAATTATCTTTGGGGTATTTTGAGCTAAAACTTCACATACACACTCTGGAGACATCAGAGACTTATTTTACATCATGTAAAAGGGGCATAATAGGTTGCCTGGCAAGGCCAGACTGATATCTTCTACAAGATATATGGTCAGTCCGCCCTCCGTCGCGATTCGAGTCAACTCCAAAACGTACCGCGCAATCAGATTCGTTTATTTCAGTGACGCAAACAGCGTCACTCTAGTGCGGCGAAAGTCCCTTCAATATCGAGCAGAGCAGACCATGTCTCTTAAAGCAGCTGCTTTTTAGCCTTTTTAAGTGAAAACATGTAGAATCTCAGTATTGATCGGGTGACTGTGTGTTTTAAACAGTTTATTGAACAGCTTGATGGCCTGATACAATGTCACACGCACACACTCATAAACGGCGAGCCGAGCCGAGCTGAGCCTTTTAAAGCAGCCGTGAGCTAACTGCCTCTTTTTAGCCTTTTTAAATAAAAACACTCTAGCGAATCGACAAGATTCGATCACAAGAATGCATTAGAAGTGTACATTTAAATATTGGATGAGGTTTTGAGAGAAACAGAGATGGCTCGCGTCTCTAATGAAGCTTGTGCTCGTCCATTCTCGCTTCATTGTGTTCAAAATACATGGCGAATCTCAGTCAAGCGAGCACAAAAGCATTAAAGAGCTTCTTTGTTTGTTTGACATCTGTAAAGAGGCTCGTTGTGTCGCCCGCGCCGCTGCTGATCCCAGCACGAGCAGATGAGAGAGACACGAGACAGTTTCGATTCCGTCCTCAGTTTGTCAAGATTCATTACGTCTTTGTTTATGCCATCTAGAATCTCAGCACTGATTGGGTGACTGTATGTAAAACAGTTTATTGAACAGCTTGATGGCCTGATACGATGTCTCACACACACACACAATTGGCAATAACACCACGTATTCTCAAATTCTTACTGC
This sequence comes from Anabarilius grahami, assembly GCA_003731715.1. Classification (NCBI taxonomy): domain Eukaryota; kingdom Metazoa; phylum Chordata; class Actinopteri; order Cypriniformes; family Xenocyprididae; genus Anabarilius; species Anabarilius grahami. The sequence continues at coordinate 2,557,335 of RJVU01051519.1, read as the reverse complement.
AACAACGACACAAGTCATTAACGTCGCTTTCTCTAGCGCTAGCCATGTTAAACTACTCTCCGAGCTTGCCCGGGGCCGTTTATTTACTTTTCGCTGTTGACTCTCTTGTCGCTTTGCTAACGTCATATCCGCCCTTCTCTGATTGGTTTACTCCGCTTCCTGTTTGCTCGGATTTGCTCCGCCTTAGAAATCGAATTGATTCGATGGCCGACCAGACTCATCCGCTGGTACAGTGGTGAGGCTGGATTTTCCATGCAACATAATAGGTGGCCTTGAATCAATTAAAAGGAATTTATACTTATAAAATATTACACTCTAGCCACATTAGACTAGCAGTTTGGAAAACGGATGGATGGATGATTCACCTTCGGGCGCCATCTTCTGGTCAGATGCGGGAATTCATTTGGTGCACAACTCTCACAGTGCATTATGGGTATTCTCTAGCCGCTGAGTGCACACAAAGCCACTGGAAGGCAAGCCTGCAACCTTTAGCCAAAAAAGCAAAACAGCTAATGCTAACTCTCCGGCTCTGGCGGTAGGAATAGGCGGTACGCAGGGAAGGAGTTTTGAACTGCGGGCACTGATGTCACTGCCATTACACAATAGGGTGAGAGGTGCCGCATGTGATTAAGTTAGCCGTTACGCTTTCTCCAATGGTAAGAGATACAGACCCTCTCATCTCCCTATAATATATACAATCTCTGGCGCACATCAGTTGTACGCTCGTTATTGTGGTGCATTGTGGGATTGAATAAGTGCACTCGATAATGTTCACTATGGTTTCGGACATGAATAAAAATGGCTGTCCCCTGAAATAGTAAGCTAACGTGATCACCAACCATTCAACAGCATATAAATCAAAACTACCTAATGTTACAGAGAAAAATGTCGAACACACAAAGAGGTATATCTGTGCAAGCTTTGGGGTGTTAATGGACTTTGATATATTGACAGTTCATTAATACAACAAAATATTCTGTGGGCCATGAAGGTTTTGTGAATATGATCAAAAAAGCTGGAGCTGGCTGGCAACTTTATAGTAAATGTTGGCAGGGTGAAGAGTTAAGTGTGACTAAAATATCCAATTACTTTTGGGCCACTTTATTCTCTGACACCAAATAAAAGACATATGTTATGATCCCCAACTCATGGCAAACTTAAAAAAAAACAGAATAAAAAAAAAGGTGACTTTAGGAAGGATTTTGGGAACTTTGAAAAGGTGAAAGAAGGTTAATTGAGTTACAAATCTCTTCTTGTTCTCACCTGGCCTTTACGGAGGACAGACTCAAGGTGAGCTTGGGTTCTTCTTGTGTGCTCAGCGCTTTGAATGACTTTGTTTTGGTCAGTTTTTTCTATTTTTCTCCTGAGCTGGCAGGATTCTGATGAAGACCCCCCATTCGTTTAAAGAGTGTTTACTCGCCACCATATGGCAGACAGAGCAACTTGCCCTACTCCTTAACATCAACAGTCAGTGATTAGCATGTTTGGGCTACCTGAAGAGAAGTGAGAGGAGAAGGACAGTGTGTGTGTGTGTGTGTGTGTGTGGTAATATTAATCATACTGTGCATCTGTGCAACCAGCGGAGGCATGGCAGGATGCCATACTGCTGCCCTCGTTTTCTGCTCGGGCGGCTGCATAATGACTCGCCCTTTACCTCCACACCCTGTGCAATGATCACAGATAATCGCAGGCCATCAGATGTGACCGAAAAAAGGCTGAAAAACCCAAAATAAGGACAACAAAGGCCAGAAAAAGAAGGTGCAGGCAGGTTGTTCCTTCACTGTTAGGTGACGTTATGTTTCTTCTGAAGGATAATTTGTCCTCGAGAGTTAGAGAACACCACTGATATATATAAAGTTTAATTAAGCTGTGTGAAAAAGAACTTTGCTTTGTCTGTTTGTTAAAGTGGCTCACAGGGCCCCCTACAGTCAGCCTTCAGCATTATACACTAGTCAGGTTGCTCACTGTATATATATTAGGGCTGTCAAGCGATTTAAATTTTTAATCGAATTAATTACATGATGTGGCGATTAATTAAGCTAATTAATTGCAAATTAATCGCACATCAAATATGGCTGAGAAATAACGCCCGAAAGATCATTTAAAGCCATTATTGTGTAAAGCATCAAATAAACATTACAAAAAGTAACATCAGCAAGAAATATTTTATTCGATACAACACAGAATTTATTACCCAAAATATTTTGGACCATGAGGGTGAGTAAATGATGAACTATACCTTTAACGCTTTGTTTGTTTGTTTGTTTTTTTATTATTATGGAAATATGATTTTTTAAATGAAATTATACTCTAAATAAGAAATGAATACTGCCAGTAGGTGGCGGTAAATGTCTTAATGATTAAAGGATTAGTTCACTTTCAAATAAAATTTTCCTGATAATTTAATCACCCCCATGTCATCTAAGATGTTCATGTCTTTCTTTCTTCAGTCGAAAAGAAATTGAGGTTTTTGATGAAAACATTCCAGGATTATTCTCCTTATAGTGGACTTAAATGGCTTCCAAACGGTTGAAGGTCAAAATTACAGTTTCCACTGTAGTTAGGCTTCAGCATACCAAGAAATTTTGGACAATTTCATGCTCCCAACTTTGTGGGAACAGTTTGGGGATGGCCCCTTCCTGTTCCCACATGACTGTGCACCAGTGCACAAAGTAAGGTCCATAAAGACATGGATGAGCGAGTTTGGTGTGGACGAACTTGACTGGCCTGCACAGAGTCCTGACCTCAATCCGATAGAACACCTTTGGGATGAATTAGAGCAGAGACTGTGAGCCAGGCCTTCTCGTCCAACATCAGTGCCTGACCTCACAAATGCGCTTCTAGAAGAATGGTCAAAAATTCCCATAAACACGCTGCTAAACCTTGCGGAAAGCCTTCCCAGAAGAGTTGAAGCTGTTATAGCTGCAAAGGGTGTAGCTGTAACTTCATATTAAACACTACGGAGTAAGAATGGGATGTCATTAAAGTTCATGTGCACATAAAGGCAGGCATCCCAAAACTTTTGGCAATATAGTGAAATATATATATATATATATATTCACCCATCATTTCACCTTTTCGAGGCAGGGGTGCTGCATCCATGGCAACACATATTGTAAACAGAGCACTCTGTCTGATAACACACAACTGAAGTAATTTACTGTGCTGAAGGGTTACAAGACAACAACAGATAAGCACCGCTTCATGTCCTTTGACACTGAAATAAATACTGTGTTACCTTGAAATATTATATGAAGATGTGAGAGGTGACAGCAGTGGGGATGCATTGTGTTCACTGTTATAGGCACTCAGAAATCATTAATAATCATTCAAAGAACATTAAACACAACAATGCCCAGAGGAAAATTGTATTGCTCAGATGTTGCTCTTTTCAGAAAAATAAAAATATCCCAAATTAAACTACATACAGAATGAGTAAAAAGCATTGATGTGGAGATTTATTTGTGCAAGAATGTGATGAGAGTATATTTGAGTTCATACTGAGATCTCTAAACTTTTGATATACTGACTTTATATATTGGCAAATCTAAGAAAAGTGTTTACATTTAATCTAATAAATATTAAAGGTGCACTCAGTAAAGTTGCACTGATATGTAAGTTGGATATTCAATATATATATATAATTATATATATAAAACTACCTGAGTGCACCTCAAAAACAGCCAAACTACCTGAGTGCACCTCTAATAAGAGCCAATTTGTGATTTTTCTTTCCTTTACGTATTTCAGAAAGAAAAAAAAAAATACTGCAAAGATAAATGGTTTTACTTTGTAATTAAATGTTTACTTCATTAGAGTAGCAGTTTTCAGAGTGACCATTAATTAATTCTTCTCTCTACATAAAGTGTGAAAAGTGTCTAGAAAGACCATGTACCAGCAAATTCATTCAGTGCTTTGCATGTTAAAATGGCTTCATTCAGGGTGAATTAATCTGTGTGTTGCATATTTAACAGAATGGGTTGGGTTTCCATGTTTTATGGGGACTTTCCTTAGATTTTCCATAGGTTTCTATATTGTACAAATATTCTGTCCCCTAACTATATCTCTAAACCTACCCATCGCAGAAAACTTTCTGCATTTTCACATTTAAAAAAAAACACATTTCCCTATGATTTATTAGTTTTCCCCACGGGGACCAAAATGTCCCCACAAGGTCAAAGATTTCTGGTATTGCCATCTTGTCCCCATAATGTAGGGTTTAAAAGTGAGGACATGGGGAATGTCCTCATAAGTCACCCTCTCCTTGTAATACCTATGTCATACCCATGTCATTATACACATTTGTGTCCTGATATTTCNTAGTATGTTTATTAATCCATTTCCCTCGTGGGGACCACTGGCTGGTCCCCACGATGTAGGTGATCTCAGGTTTTTATTACATCGTGGGGACATTTGTAATATAAACAAGAACACACACACACACACACACACACACACACAAAGCAGTATTCTTTCATTAAGATGCTTGAAAAATAGAAAGGACTTAAAATCAGACAATACACTGCTAATTACTTGCTCAGGCTACCTCATAATTATTGTTGATTGTCCTGGAACTGCAATTAAGAAGACAACTTGTGCATGGCAACCAAATACATGTGCCTTCTCTCTCTGTGTTTTTCATTTTACGTCTCTGTGTAAATTGGAAATAAATGCATCAACCATGATTAACATGGATGAAAAAGATTAATAGAAAAAAGAAAAGGTTAAAGAGAAGAACTGAGTGGCATAGAAAACTGAAAAGTGAAGTAGTACAGAGGTTGGAAATAAAGGTTTAAGGTTTTAAAGAAATTAATATTTTATTAAGAAAGGATGCATAAAACTAGTCAAATGTGACAGTCAAGACATTTCTAATGTTAAAAGATTTTTTTTAATTTCAAATAAATTCAATTCTTCTGAACTTTCTGTTCATCAAAGTAAACAAAGTAAAACAAATGGTTTCTACAAAAAATGTAAGCAGCACAATTGTTTTCAACATTGATAATAAGACATGTTTCTTGAGCAGAAAATCAGCATATTAAAATGATTTCTGAAGGATCACGTGACACTGAAGACTTTTGACATTGAACATTTTGAAAAGTGTGTTGTAGCTCAGGTTCATGATCATCTCTTGGACAATAAATTGTTCAAACAATTTCAATCTGGCTTTTGTTTCCACCATAGCACAGAGACTGCTCTTGTTAAAATCACCAACAACTTGTTGCTGGCAGTTGACTCTGGTTTATTAACCATACAGTACTTATCCTTCTTGATCTTCGATACCACCTTGCATAATATACACCTTGACAGGTTAGCTTCCGTTGGGATTACTGGCCCCCCTGTCTTGGTTTAGATCATATCTCTCTGTTTGCACTCAGTTTGTTCAACTTAAAAATGTCAAAATCATCTAAAGTCACCACTGGTGTTCCTCAGGGTTCTGTCTTGGGCCCTCTTCTATTCACTATTTTTTACTTACTTCCTCTTGGTTATATTTTTAGGAAATATGGTATCCATTTTAATTGCTACTCTGATGACACCCAGCTCTATCTGTCTAAAACTCAACATTGGTTGAATTGAAGTCCTCCTTGTAGGCACAAAATCTTTTCTGACATAATCTGATTGCTTTTTTGTGGCTATTGATAACTCTACAATTTTTCCTTCCCAGCAGGTTAAGAGTCTGTGTGTCCTGTCCTCCTTTNNNNTCCTTTGTATTATTTTTGCTTGTAAGGAGACCATTTAATAATAATAATAATAATAATAATTATTGTTATTATTATTATTATTATTAAGTAATGATGCTGAAAATTCAGCTTTGACATCACAGGAATAAATTCACATAGATTACTAATAATATTATTATATTATTTCACAATATTACTGTTTATGTACTGGTATGTTTGAGCAAATAAATGCAGCCTTGGAAACATCTGAACAGTAGTGTATGCATATATTTATTCAGCGTGTGTATATACTGTATGTACTTATTGTCAGTTCTTTTCTGTGGACGGAGTTCAACCAATCACATAATAACAGTATCCATGAGACTTCTGGTCATTAATGCAAACTAATTGTACTAATCCTACCCTTGAAAGAAAACTTTTTAAATTCACAAAAAAATTTATTTAATAATCGTTTTTCCAAGGATGTCTCTTATGGAGCCCCTAAAGGGACATGGTGATGGAAAAAATATGAGATCGGAGAAAGAATTATATGTCAATGGGTAACAAAGTTCATAATTCAGGGAAGAAGGAGGCAGGAACCGGCGAACGTTCAGTGTAATTTTATTAACAAAATAAGCAAACACAACAAAACGTCAGCTTATGATGACTGCTGCGTAAATGAAAACAAAACAACAACATAAAGTCCCAGGCCTGTGGCCTGTTGCATGAGGCTAGCTGAACAAGAATAGTGTCAGAGTAGATTTAGAGTTGACGAAATCATACAAATCCAACCTGGTTTAGGTTCAGTGTGCTCACAACGCTCAGTTTAAATATACTCTGTCAACTCAGGATTGAACAACAGTTTGTGATTAACTCTGAAAGTTCAACGAACAGCTAATCACACAGAACATGGAGAGCTTCAGTTTGCTTCACTCCAGAGAGAGCGGTGCAATTTACTTCTCTGATGAAGATTAAGAGATAATTATGAAAAAATATCATGAATTTAAGCACATTCACAAGGCAAGAATAAAGACAGCAGAAATATGAGAAGGCAGCTAAAAGAAAATGACTATATCAATGCAAGTGAATCAACTGAATTTAAATAATTTATATAGGTTCACAAAAAGCTCAAAAGAAAACAATATGCTTAGTCATTTTAAAAGCTTTGTATATTAAAGCTTGTATGTATACGTATATATTTCTGTCATGACAACTCTCTGAGTGTTTGGCATGGTATTGGATATGAAAATGTTGATATGTTTGGTCTTGGTGGAATAGATACATAACAGCTATAATAACAGCTATGCTGTTGCTGCTGCTGATGCAGAGCAAGTACGGACAGTGGCAGGCCTGTGCCATGGAGCAGAGGCAGGCCTGGGCCGTGGATCAATGGCGGGCCTGCATCATGAAGTTGTGGCTGACCATGGTAGGCCGGATCTATGGAACAGTGGAGGGTCCCCCCCCAAAAAATCTCCAGGGAAAAATTGAGTGGTCATGATGTGACTTGATGGCTGCAGGCTCTGGCGTGGCAGCCTTGAAGTGAAGAGGCTCCGGTGTTGCAGCCATGTTGGCTGAAGACTCTGGCATGGCGGCCATGTTGGTTGAAGACTCTGGCGTGCTGGCAATTTTGGCTGAAGACTCTGGTGTGGCTGCCTGTTATGACGATGCTCAGTCTTGGCGGCCATGGTGTGACTAGGCTCAGGCTTGGTGGTCATTGGTACGGGGGCCACAACATTAAGAAACGTTGGCTTAGCAACACTGACGTGACTTGAATCTGGAGTGGCGGCCATGACAGCTGAGGAATCTTGCGTGGTGGCCATGATGTGGTGAGGCTCTGGCTTGGCAGGGATGACCTGAACAGTCTCTGGCTTGGCAGGCATGATGTGAAAAGGCTCTGGCTTGGAAGGTACTGTGGAATTGTGGGGCTCCTCTTCTGCAAAACCCATAGTAAAGGATGAGCCACATAACAACAAGGCATAGTCTATGTATTTCACAGACTGTCCTCCCAAAAAAAACGACCCTATAGGTCCTATGGGACGTATTTCAGGGAAGTGACAAACGACCTATATGGTCGTATTGGTTGGAGAACATGTTGGTATTTCACCAGGGACCAGTGTATCTTTCCCCCGGGAAGGGCTCATTGAACCCATTATGAAAAATTTATTTTAACGCCAAGTCATTAAAATCAACTAAGTGACAGTCCACAGAATTCGTCCATATAGTCCTCTATGGTACAAAAGAAAAGAAACTACTGGGTTCATGGTTGGCGATCTAGCTTTCTGTAACAAATGTCTACTGGAGGCGAGTACTATTGAACCCAAAATCAAACTTGACACATACACTGATTGGTATGTGCAGCATCACTTCAAGTCGAACACACCAAAAGTTTCTTGGTGGAACACAAACATTTCGCAAACGAACTCAAAGGTTTTTGGGAGAACACAAAAGTTGCGAGCGAACACAAAGTGTCTCAGGGGAACACACATGTCTTGCAATATATATTTTTTCCACCCATCTCATATTTTTCCCACCACCATATCCCTTTAAGGGCTCTGTAGTCTCTGGATGTCCCCAGAGTGAGAATTTGTCTTTTTGGATGCCATTTCAAACATGTCATTGTTTTCCAGAACTTACAGATTGCCAGTAATTAACATTAGCTCTAAACTGTACTAGTTATGCAAGGCCTGGAATGTGTTTTAGTTCATCATTGGATCATCGTCATTATAATGCCGCCTGTCTTTGTCTTCCAACATGATTTGCTTTAATTTGCTCTCTCCCTCTTGCTTGGCAATAAAAAGCCTGCAGTGTTTCCCTAAGGGTTTGGGCCTCTTAATAAGATACAGCCAAGGCCACTGTTTCTCTGATGGTGTCATCTCCATAATTAGATTTCTCATTATTTGTACGACAAAAGAACTGAATCTACAGTCACTATTGGATCAAAGGCACCATCAAAACGTCAAGATCATATTTAGATACTGTAATGTGCTGGAGAGGAATCTGTTCAATCAGTCCACGTTGTTTGATTGTTTCTGTATGTTTTTATGAAGAGATCCAGATCTTTCATTCAGGACTGCAGTGAAATCTGTTGATAGGAGATAACATGCTGGTGTGTAATGCTTGTTCTGACTGTTGTGTCTGGATTTTAATACATTCTGACCAATGATTTTCCTTTCTGCATTCAGAAATAGCTACTGAAATTGTAAAAGGCCATGCATCAGTATTTTTTGGGTTGTCAAGGTTTTGCAAGGTGGGAACCATGTTGCATGTGTGTGATGTTTGTGTTTTACAAGCACTGCATTCAGTGGTGTGTACTGGGAATCTTCTCATAGTGAGGTTTCATTTTGAGGGTTTTCAGCTTGTTTCGGTAAGAAATAGCACATTGAATTAAAAGAATGGAAGTATTCCCCCCCACATCTCCTTTTTCAGCATTGCCATGGTGATGTGTAATAGGGCATCAGTGAATAAGTGGCCGTTAGGTCTCAATTATCTCTGTGTGACCTTGCTGCTGTCATAGGAACAGAGGTGTGCACTTACGAAGATCACACAAAGCTTATAGTGTCTAACAAAAAAAGTTTTTTTTTTTTTTTACACGATTTTTTGTAAGATAGATAAATCTTTGAAGATAATCTTTTGTTGATAAGTAAATTAGAAAATTGTTAAAGGTGCTGTATGTAAGCTTTTGACTGAACTAAAGCATAAAATTACCATAATATATTTGCAGATATTTAGGAAACATGCTGAGTTCACATACTTGTTTCTCTGAAAACCATTGCTACAGCCAGTTATTTTACTTTAAAATGTGTGTTCCGTTTTGGTCGGTGCAAGACCGCATGTTGCCAATTTACCTAATAGTATTTCGCCACCCCGGATTGCCAGTCGATGGAAAACACATGCAGCGAATTGCAGCCATGGAAGCCAGTGAACAAACTGGGTCAGAGCCTAAAAAGCCTCAGCATCCATCTAAAAATCTCTATGAACAGGAGCATATTAAAATGCGATATCAAATCATCATAAATCAATAAATCAACTAATCAACTTACAGTGTGTAAGTCTCCTCGCCTTCCAATGTCAACTGAGCTCGCTCCTGTTGCGTGTCCTCAAATCGGCAACCAGCGTGTGTCGAGACTAAGGATTTTTGTCACCAAAAAAGTCATTCGATTTAACCAAAACCAAAATTTTACCAATATTTTCAAACAATGCTAACAAGCTGATATCTAGCTAGCTAGCTAGTTAGATTGCTAGCTAGCTAGCAAAAGGACAATCAAAAAATTTTTATTTAGTACCGGTTTTTAAAATATTACAACATTTTCCATGCCGCTGCAAGAGGGAGGGGAAGTTATTTTGATTAAAGATTATGAGGCACATTTATTTAAAAAATGATGTGCACTGATAAATCATTTATAACAAACACTGCAATGTTCTATTCTAAAAAAAAAAATAATACTTGTCAATTTTGATTTCATTGTGACTTTAAGCTGAGTTTGCATGGAAATTAACCTGTAAAGTTGCCCCTGTCACAATGTCACATTCAGTGAAATGTGAGAATGATTGAGCATTTGTGTAGGTATTTATTAAAAACAAGCAAGCTCCTTTATGCCTCTTATTTCTTTTTAAGGTTTTTTAACCTTACCTCAAATCTGTCTACTGTTAGAAGGGATACTTTCTCCAGGGTGCAGTAATATTAATTTAATATCACAGTTGCTATTTCCAAAACCACTTTACATGCTAACAATAGAAACTCTACCTCTGCTTTAAAAATGATCAAACAGCACCCAGCTGTGCTGAAGATGGGATAGGGTGTGACAAATGTATGGCAATATTTTGCTCTCATTTAATTTATAAAGCATTTATAAGAGCTATCAAGAGCTGATATGTATATACAGGACAGACAGACAGATACTATATCTAACATATGCATTTACACACTTTTATCTTCTCCTCATACAATAAAAAAGACACAAAAATAGGGCTTGAAAATGTAAAATAAATAAACGTATTCCCTTTGAATAAAACTCAGACAAAGAGTCAGTGAAACATTTTACATTCATAAAATGTTGACTATCAACCTCAGGTGGTCAAACTATATATTGTATGTGCTGTGTGATTTTAGATTTGTTTTATATGTAAACAGGAAATATGCCAAAAGAGGATTTCAGATTTACCTTAAAGTTCCCCTATTATGGATTTTTGAAAATTACCTTTCATGCAGTGTGTAATGTAGCTGTATGTGAATGCAAACAGACTGCGAAGTTGTAAAGCTGAAAGTGCATCAAGTTATTGTCTCTCAAAAGAAAAAGTAGACTCTGAACCACTTAAATTAGTCATTTGTAATTCGAATCACATTTCCGCGAAGTTCACACGTCACAAGTTAACACATTTGCATAATGCCTGCCTATGTTCTGCGTGGACATCCTGCGAAAACTTGAACCTTCCTCAAACGCTGTAGCTCTTTCATGTGAATAACATGTCGAGAAGATGCTGTGCTCTTGGAAATTTGGTTTATTTTCACTTCCAAAGGATGAGGCTGTGAAGAATCAGTTGTTAAAGATGAGACAGTACCCACTTTATTTGGACCAACTTGCTTCTCAGAATCACAACTTGTGTGTATGATTAATTATCGATGCATATATTTTATACCAAGTGTTCAAAATACATAGTTTTGTGTTTTAGCTATATTGTGTATGTCTCCGGCTAACCGGCTAACTCACATCATTACTGTCTTCCTGAAATACATCTGCTAATCAGCTATGGGCCCACTATTACCTAAAATTGTGTCCATTAATGCAGATTGTCTTTCATTCTTACTACTTTGAGTAATGGTAAAGGATGGAGCAAGATTGTTTTTACAAACTTTAATGTTACATCAGTCATTCACGTTAGTGCTCTGCTAATGTATGCACCGTTATTGATACAGTTAATGATACAGTTCCCACATGTGCACCACAATAAATTAGAAATATACACATGGGTTTGTTGATGGACATACACTTGTTAATGTTGATGGTGGGGAATTACAGTTCCAACATCTCATGATGAACATCAAACTGAGTAGTGTATCACTGAGAAACGTCCTGCTCTAGTCGTCCTTGCGATGGAGGCTCGGGTTGAATAACGAGTTCTTCCAATATTTCATCATCGGACTCGCGCTCAGATTGATATAGTAAAATTGGTGCCATCAATACTGTCTTTACGGTGTGTACAAACACTGAGCTTTAGGAAGCCTACGGAGCTGAATCAGTTATGGTAATGGGCACTTTTTTCCGACTTGCACTGTAAGCAGTAAACCAATCACAACAGGCTGGGCTGTCTGGCCAATCAGGCTTGCAGGCTCGTGGAAACAATGTATATTATGAGAAAATTAAAGTGTTTTTTGACCTTTGATGCATGCAAACCTGTTGTAGGAGACAAACAGAATTAGGAACCTTTCAAATAGTTCACTTCGAAGCGAAGTGAAGTGAAGTGAAGTGAAGTGTGGCCAAGTATGGTGACCCATACTCGGAATTTGTGCTCTGCATTTAACCCATCCAAGTGCACACACACACCGTGAACACACACCCGGAGCAGTGGGCAGCCATTGCTGCGGTGCCCGGGGAGCAGTTGGGGGTACAGTGCCTTGCTCAAGGGTCTCACCTCAGTCGTGGTATTGAGGGTGGGGAGAGCGCTGGACATTCACTCCCCTCACCGACAATCCCTGCCGGACCTGAGACTCGAACCCATGACCTTTTGGGTTACAAGTCCGACTCTCTATCCATTAGGCCACGACTGCCCCAACAGTAGGGGCACTTTAAATGAAGCTAGTTTGAAGTCTAATCTAAACTAAAACTAAATATTTCCTGTAAATATATTAATTCGATCCTTTTTTTCTTAGAACTTGGGCAACAGGGTTGCGCTTGACACAGTCGGCACAAGAGTTTGTGTACAAATGAAGAAAATGTACAGAAACTATTTCATTTTATTCCCATAATACAGCAGAAAACAATGCAAATGATGATACTTCTTGGGTGTCATTTTAGTTTGTATCACTAGTACCTGAAACATTTACTTATCGCGTCTGGATTTGACTGTACAGTACATACCTCATTCCTCACGGGCAAGCTGTTTTTTTTTTTTAACGAATTAAATGAAATATTTTATGTTTATACATTATGTTCCTGGAATTTGGTAAGTCATGGGACACCAAACTGTACCCTATTCATGGAAAGTGCTTTGTACATTTAAGTATAATATGAGTTTTTCCAACAGGAATCAAACACATGACCTTGCCATTGTTTGTGACACTCTAGTAGACAAACCAAAACAATATCACAGAGATTTCATAAATGACTTCAGCATTATTGCTATGATATAGGCTATGGAACTGATGCATGTTCTTTGGTTGATTTTCCACTAAACCACAATCAGCAGATGGCAGTCTAACACCGACACACGAACATACAAAACCCTCTCTTCCCGTCTGTCTCCCTTTCCTCTCCTTTCTGTTTGCTTAGGGAGGTGGGACACTAGAGATTCATTAAATGTAACTACTACCAGGGCTTAGAGCACAGGGCTCAAATGAAGTGGCACTAATATGGGGATTACATCAACAAATCCACCTTAGCTTCTCTCCCATCATCTCCACACAGCCGAACATGTGGCGAGGAAGACGCCAGCAGCGGACACCATCTTCACTCGCACTCATCACCTTCAAAAAGAAAACGCTGTTTTCTTTTTGTGTGTCTTTTCACATTGAGTCACGGCCTTTACAATGAAAAGGACAGAGTTGAACGTGGTGTGCTTTCATAAAACTCAAAGAAATCTATTGAATATCTAGAGGGTTCTTGAGAAAGTGGTGAATCAAAAAAAAAAAACTTTTTAAAGTATTACAAGGAACTTCATTGGTGGTGAAGTTTTTGAGTTTTATATGTTAGAAATGTTTCAGAAACAAAAAGCGATTTGTGTATTAACTCTTTAAGACCAGTGCTCTAATAGCTCAAACACCAAAGCGATGTTGCTTTAAATTAGATTTTTTTTCAGTATTATGATCAATAAAGCCATCTTGAAAGAGGGAGGGATGTTTTCACATACAAAAGAAATCATTTTGGTTTATTTTCTTCCTCTCAAAAACACAAAAGAATTTTGAAAGAGAATTTCTGAGCGTAGCGTGTCTTGCTGATAAACAAGTGATTTCTCACACATGTTCAAAATGAACAACATGAACAACATCACTGTCAATGATGACTGGGGCAGTCGTGGCCTAATGGATAGAGAGTCGGACTTGTAACCCAAAAAAGGTCATGGGTTCGAGTCTCAGGTCCGGCAGGGATTGTCGGTGAGGGGAGTGAATATCCAGCGCTCTCCCCACTCTCAATACCACGACTGAGGTGAGACCCTTGAGCAAGGCACCGTACCCCCAACTGCTCCCCGGGCGCCGCAGCAATGGCTGCCCACTGCTCCGGGTGTGTGTTCACTGCTGTGTGTGTGCACTTGGATGGGTTAAATGCAGAGCACAAATTCCAAGTATGGGTCACCATACTTGGCCACATGTCACTTCACATGTCACATGTCAAGTATGCACACTGAGGTTATTTTCAACGTGCAACTTCAAAACAAAAACACTTATCTTCTTGGGTTATTGCACAGTTGTTGTGAATGAATTGTGAACGGGGTTGGGGGTCAGGGTTTGTTGAGCCATTGACGAACGGCATTGAAAAGTTGTGTATTCTGAATATTAATGAAGTGTTGGCATTATTAATTCAAATTCACTAAGTGCTCATGCACAAAGATGGCAACATTCAGGTCATGTACATGCAGCTGCTGAGCAAACGCCATTGAGATGAATGTGAATGCTTGCTTTCTTCAAGTATAATAGACCTGCTAGTGTCTATTGATTGGTGCTATCAAAGGGAATTCCACAAATATAGGCATTTAAATTATTGATAGACGTGAAACACATTCCCCGGAGGCATGTTAACTTTCCCAGTATCCAATTAATCTTTTAGCTGAGTTCAGCTTGAATCGTTTCGCCCAATCCAGATAACAAGATGTTAAGGAGAGAAGAACAACAGAGGACCCCCCTTCCCCCTCAGAGAGAGAGAGAGATAACATCGCAACACATCACAAACCAGCAACATGGCCGGAACTGAACGTCAGATATGTAATACTCATCCTCTTTCGTTTATTCGTTCAGACAAAATAACACAGAACAAAAGAACAAACAGACATCTAACGCATCCGTGAGGTTGAGCTTTCGGGGATCGAGGTGTCTGACAATTGCAGTTTGACAGCCGTATTCCTTTGACACTTCATTAATTTTCATTAATTAACGACCGCACATTTTGCGCTATTCGCTCAGCCGACGGGAAATGCGAATGACAAACACTGTGTGCACAGCCCATAATGCAGGGTCTAATGGAACACATAGATCTCAGTTCCGTCAATTATATGAGAATATTTTTAGGAAATGAGGACTAATGTCTCAATCAGAAGAGCTTTATACAGCGAAGATCACCGAAAACTATTAAACATTTCTTTCTTTCACAATGAATAATTTTGGTAAAATTTGTCCAATTTGATGAGATTGCAGGGAGGCTGCCATGGAAATTAAAGACTTTAATTTAAGAGTTGGTCTGGAATATACCATCCAGATGACATGTTCTCCCCAGATTTCTGAATGAAATGCAAATTGCTGTCATAATTACTAGCTGTCATGTTGAACCCTTTAGCATTGACCCTCTGACACAAGTAGCGCCATTATCTGAAGCTTTTCTGCTTTTATTTCTTTGTTATTTGACTGTACAGTACGTACCTCATTCCTCAAGGACAAACTGTTTCTTTTTAATGAATTAATGAAATGTTTTATGGTTATACATCATGTTGATGCAATACAAAAGTTCTAAAACTGTCTAGAACAGAAAAAGTCTATTCCTTAACATTTGCTCATTCAAAGCTCTCAGTTAAGGGGTCAATTTACCCAAAAATCCAATGGCTCAGTGAGGCCTGCATAGCCAGCAGGATAATTAACACTTTCAGATGTCCAGAAAGCTACTAAAGACGTGTTTAAAACAGTTCATGTGACTACAGTGGTTCAACCTTAATGTTATGAAGCGACAAAAATACTTTTTGTGTGCCAAAAAAACTAAATAACGACTTTATTCAACAATATCTAGTGATGGGTGATTTCAAAACACTGCTTCATGAAGCTCCGAAGCTTTACAAATATTTTATTTCGAATCAGTGTTTCGGAGCGTGTATCAAACTGCCAAAGTCACGCCCCCCCCAGTGGTAAACCATTGGAATGTTTAAACACTTATGATGTAACGAAGCCTCATTTACTGAAATCAAGTGACTTTGGCAGTTTGATACACGATTCGAATCACTAGTGTTTTCATTCATTCAATGTTTTTAAGTTTCCAGGTAGAAACATCTGAAGAATAAAAATACACTGGCTTGAAATGTCTTGGCTTGAGGTTGATGGATTTGACAGCCTTTTCAGACACTATGGGGTTTCATGTGGAACGTGGGAGGTTAATAAGCAAATAAATTTCAAGTTCATCATGCAAATTTGGCTATCATGACCGCAGCACATTCTTCAAACAGACACCTCCGTCGGAGAGAGAGACGCAGACCGATAGTGACAAATGAGCTGCAGGCTTTCGCACGAGACTCCTTTCTGATAGCATTAACGAGTACCAAAGAGCTCTATAACACCTACAGAAAGCTCTCCGTTAGCATTCCCCAGGGCTAACAGGTCCATGCTAACCAGCCAAACCCCAACCCCGGCCTTCGCATATGCAACTGAATGAATGAGAGAGAGAGTACGTAGGTTGGTGTTTTTCAGAAAAACAGATGACCTTTGTGGACAGAGGATGGGTGTGTAAAAATCTGCTCATTCTTCAGTGTTTGGAGTGTGATGTTCCCCTCAACAGCTGTGACTTCTGAAGTAATTACTCTGCAATTCTCTCCTGTTTCTGCCTGTCTACCTCAAACCAGCACACACTGTTCCAAAAACTAGTGAGATTGTTAAACCCCAAATGGAATGTCATAGTGACCAATTTGGAATGCTCTACATTGGTAGAAACAGTGTTCAACAAAATTTGACATTAGCAAGTTGGTAAGATAATGGTGTGATGCTCTAATAAGCAAAAAAAAAAATACACCACCATTAGAAAGTGTAGGGCCGGTAAGATCTTTTAAAGGTGCCATAGAATTGAAAATTGAATTTACCTTGGAATAGTTGAATAACAAGAGTTCAGTACATGGAAATGACATACAGTGAGTCTCAAACACAGTTGTTTCCTCCTTATGTAAATCTCATTTGTTTAAAAGACCTCAGAAGAACAGGCGAATCTCAACATAACACCGACTGTTACGTAACAGTCGGGATCATTAATATGTACGCCCCCAATATTTGCATATGCCAGCTTATGTTCAAGGCATTACACAAGGGCAGGACGTCTGGATGTGCACAGCAGAATCATCAGACTAGGTAAGCAAGCAAGGACAATAGCGAAAAATGGCAGATGGAGCAATAATAACTGACATGATCCATAACATGATATTTTTGTGATATTTGTAAATTGCCTTTCTAAATTTTTCGTTAGCATATTGCTAATGTACTGTTAAATGTGGTTAAAGTTACCATCGTTTCTTACTGTATTCACGGAGACAAGAGCCGTTGCTATTTTCATTTTTAAACACTTGCAGTCTGTATAATTCATAAACAACTTCATTCTTTATAAATCTCTCCAACAGTGTAGCGTTAGCCCGTTAGCCACGGAGCATAGCCTCAAACTCATTCAGAATCAAATGTAAACATCCAAATAAATACTATACTCACATGATCTGATGCATGCATTCAGCATGCATGACGAATACTTTGTAAAGATCCATTTTGAGGGTTTTATTAGCTGTTTTATTAGCTGTGTGTATGCAATGTATATAGAGTCGAGAGCTTGGGGGCGGGAAGCGGGACGATTTAAAGGGGAAGCAGCCTGATTCGGCGCATATTTAACGATGCCCCAAAATAGGCAGTTAAAAAAAATGTAATAAAATCTATGGGGAATTTTGAGCTGAAACTTCACAGACACATTCAGTGGACACCTTAGACTTGTATTACATCTTGTGAAAAAACATTCTAGGGCACCTTTAATGTCTTTGAAAGATCCTTCAGAAATCATCTCTATCAAATATAATATGCTGATTTGGTGTTGAAGATTATTATTATTATTATTATTATTATTATTATCATCATTATCAATAACTTATTATCAATATTGAAATGTTTTGTTAAATTTTATAGCAAACCGTGATATATTTCTTTTGTAACATTAACAATGTCTTTACTGTCACTTTTGATCAATTCAATGTATCCTTAATCCTGTTACGGTACACAGGAGTCAGACACAGATGTAAAAGGTAATGGGAGTTTATTGACACCAGTTGAGCATGAAGCAGTAATCAGGTAAGCAGAGATGTATACGTAGATGGATGAATGAGTAGAATGGTGATAGTTACTGTCCTTATATGTTGCAGGTATGGAAGACTGAGAGAACACGCTGGAGCTGGAGATCGCTGGAGATAGGTTGAGCACTCACACACAGGAGACAGGAGACACAGAAGGAAGGAGACACGCTGGATACAGGTGAGTATAAAGCAGGGAGTCCTTGAGGTAAGCATTTACTGAAGTATCTGTAAACGAGACCGGGCGTGGAGTGCTGTGTGTGTGTGCTCTTTGTAGTGCTGCTGATTTGTGCAATGATGAGGTGCAGGTGGCGGTGATTAGTATTCTGGTGATGGAGTGCGTTGTGATTGGTGGATGGTGGAGCCTGACGTGTCTGTGACAAATCCTTACTGAAATTTTTTTTCAGTAAAAAATTCAGTAAAATTTCACTGACACAAAGTTCACAAAAAACAATGTTCTTGTTTTAGGAATAAATCTAATAATTTAGCAAAAACAGTTTGCTAATAGGGCAGGGAAATTATTAAAATATCAAGATGTACTAGATCAATGTTAAGTAAATCCATCTTGTTTTATGGATGTTTACATATTTTTGGTGGAAAACAATATTATTTTTGCAATGAAATCAACATATCTTTGCTTTACCAGCCATCTTGGATGGGTTTCTTCACAGAACGTTTTTAATGATAACTTATAAACCTTTAAAGACAGCCTTACTGTGAGCTATGAGGTTGTTAATTGATGGTGTTTGCTTCTGTTGAAGCCGTCAGCCAGCATTATTTCAACTTAGTTTTAAAATAATCATGTTTAACAGTGGAATTTGTGGTGAAAAACTACATTACCCATGATGCTGAACAGAAGATTCCACCAATCAGAGAGTTGAAACAAGCAAACATGCCAAAAGAGCTCTTTAGCTCCGCCCACTCCCATGAAGCACTGCAAATTACATAATCGAGTATTTAAATATGTGACCCATGCTGGCAAAATGAGTCGGAATGTGCACGCGCTACAGGCAAAACAAGTGAAAAATATCAATTTTGGTTAAAATTGAGGTTTTCACAAAAAATTTGTTAATTAAGCCCTAGCGATCCTAATGCTCTAAATAACAATTAAACATCTAAAAGTATCTTTATTTGTATGTTTTCTGAGAGGAGTACCTTTCCTTTGACCATGAAAAATGCAGTTTTTCTCTGCTCGCTTCTGGATGACTGGCGCTTCCCTCAGCACAAGTTTAGTATTGTTGTAAAGCGCAGCATTCCAACGTTGTGATTATTCACAGCAAATTCTCGATGGCATGAGTCTGAACCAATGAAATGTGATTTTCAAACTCATACTGATGTAAACAAAATGATGTATCTCACGCTGACAGACAGATCTGAAGCGTGTGCACAAAGATGCCTCAGGGAGCGTGCAATCCCGATACATACACATATACACAGAATTGCAGTATTTCAAAAATCTGTCTTGGCGAGTATTCATGCAAACATTATCTGTTATGTCTTAAGTAAACGTTTGGTTAACTGTTGGGTAAAGACATCTGATGTGTAACATTATATATATATGTAACATTATAATATATCCGTGTGATACAGTAGGTCTTAATATATTGGCAGTCTGTTTCAATAATGTTAATCAAACAATTGTGGAATCATGGAAAAAAAAGTTGAATATATATATTTCCTATAGATATGGGTTTTGACGAGGTGTGTGCCAAATTTGGTGGTATTACCAGAGATTTTAATGTATGGTTGCTAGGTGATTTTGTTTCAGAACCTTCAGAAAACTTTAACTCGATTTTTCTCAAAATTGACTTTGATGACTCTATCGAATTCAAACAGGTGAAGCTCAGTCATTTTTTTTGTCAGATTCCAACAAATCATACATCATCGAAATCATCAAAATGTGCTCATTGCTACTCATTTTGCCAGCACGGGTCACATATACTTAAATATTCCAATATATATATATATATATATATATAGTCAAACCAAAATGTATTCAGACACCTTGAACACTTGAAAATATGACAAGATCTCAGAGTCATAATTTTTTCTGACATTAATTGTCAGAAAAAATTAATCTTAATTATGTCAGATAACACTTAAGCAAAACATGGTCAGGTCAAAGTGTCTGAATAATTTTTGGTTCCAAATTTTTATCAATTTTACTGGTAGTCCACTGAATGAAGACTTTTTTGGGTATAATATGTCACAGTTTACTTTATTTTGCTATCCCGACACATAAATGAACTATAGTGTCCTGTACCCACTAGTAAAAATATATCAAAAATATGAAATAATAATTATTGGTTTTTGGTTTGATTTGCAGTGCTTCATGGGAGTTTTTTTTCCCTCACTAAAGCCGTTAAATACACAGTCTTATACCTTTTTTTGTCTGATTTTCAAATACTTTTTTGCTTCCAATCAAAGTTTGTAATGTTATGATTCACCTTGTAACTGGTTGGCTTGTTTCATAGCTTACAATGCTTTAACTAACACTTTTTTGGAAATCCCTATGGGAGAAATTAATGGAAAAAAATTGAACCAATGCCACTGAAAAAGTGGGCGGGCACTGTTAAACTCTATTCTAGTTTGAATTTGGTAAAAATAGGTAGGAATCGAGCCATATAGTTACATCCAACTCTCGATTTTTTTTTTTTAGCTGTATTGAAAAGCTTTACCTTTATGACCTTTCAATGTGAAAGACAAAACTTTCTCCTCCAGGTTGTGGTCCATGCTGTCTTTGCCACACTGTTTCTTGCATACGGTGTCTTTTGAGAGACTGTCAAATGTTATAATGCGAAAAAAAGATTTTGCCACTGTTTGGAGGGAGATTAAATGTGCTGAATGAAATGAGCCCAAACAAAACGCAAATAGAGAATTGCATATTTCAAAGTGATTATCACCTGTGTTCAGCTGCGAAAGGATAATTGCAATCTTGATTGCACCCCACTGCTGTGTTCTCTTTTTCCGTTAACCTCTGACCCTGGCGATATTTCCCCAATGGAGTTGTCTCCATCGCCAGTCTCTTCAAAAGATAATGTATTCGGATTTCCGACAAGGTGATAACAAAATTACCTGACATTTTCAGATTTATTGCTGTATTTTCTTATTATCGGCAAAGGAATATAGGCAAATGCTGCACTATAAATCATTCTGAGAGAGAAATGCTCGACCTACTGTTTTTTTGTGTCTTTTTTTTCTACAGCTGTTCTTTTCTCGATTGGGAAATAAATTGCAGCCTCATTTCAGACGGATGTAAATGAAGAGCTGGCGGCTCGGGCCATGAGGCGCACGTCCCCCTATGAGCACACGTCGATGGAGAAATTTTCCCAAGCGCAGCTGCAACATTTTAGGTTCAATACTGATTAACGCTCATTGGCTCTGACGGCTGCTGTTTGGACTCCTGGAGTTTACAATATTTGTTCTTTCTTGTGAGGACGCACTTCACCGGTTTCCCGCTTTGCTGTGTTTTCTCAGACAGACACAATCCTCTCCCTCCACAGTCTCCTTCGGCATCCGCTATTTTGTCTCATATGGACTCCGCAGCACGCCGGGTGGGGTTCAAGCAAAGTGGAGCGTTGCTCGCCAAGGAAGGTTTTTCATGTGAAATTGAACAAGAGCATCTTCAGAGGTTAAACCGACTGCATGTTATATTCAGCTCTTATGTAAAAATGCATAAATGGATGTTGACTGCGAGTTGCGGTGACCTTTTTCAGACTACCTTGGAGAGGACATGCCTGTAAATATTTATGGCTTGTTGATACCGGGGAAGGTCGTGACATGGAGCTGTGCCTCATCTTGTAGACAAATATGTACTCCCCCCCCCGCCCCGGAGCCCTAGAGCAGGATTTATATAAGACTCCATCCTGGTTTAGCTGCAAATGGGGTGAATACTTTGTGCATGCCATTACGGAGCTCAAAGTGCCGCTTTCCTCTAAAGGAGAATGGACTAGTGTCTGCACTACCCTCATGAAAAAATAAATAAATAAAAACTGTGATGCGATCAGGGCACAGATGTATCATACTGAACTTTGATATACGTTGGCCCCTAAAAGTATTTGAACACTTAAGCCACACTTAAAATGTTGGAATGTCATAGCACTCTATAGGAAAATATCAAACCAAGAGTCATCTGCAAACAAATGATACTGGACCTTTTCCTAGAACCAACTTCAATCCTCATTTTTTCATTTTTTCCAGTTACTTTTGACTTGTGATTTTAAGTGTATATATGAAGTCATTTCCTCTCAGGTTCACACAGGAGTACTAGCAGTGTAACCACAGGTGTAGAGAGTTCCTCTTACATTTCACAAGTGTCACAAATTTTTTTTTAGCTGTATTAATATTTATTATTTACAAGTAACTTTTTACAATAAGTTTCAGGTTAATTAATGCATCAGTGTATTTATTAATCTAGGTTTATATTAAACTCACCATGAAATCAAAATTGACAATTCTTATTTTTTATGGAATATTGCTGGATTTTTTTTATAAATGATTTATCCGTGCACATCATCATCATTTTTTTATTTTTTTATTCACATGGCCTCGTAAACTTTAATCAAAATAACTTCCCCTCCCTCTTGCAGCAAAATCTCTTCTCTTCTCTGATGATGTGTACGAGGGCGGGGCAACCTGTCACTCACATGAGATCGACCAATAGCAAACCACAACAATTCAATCAATTCCCCATGGACAAAATCAAGTCCCACCCTACATTTTGTCTTGGGGAAGAAAAGACTATCGCATCTTCTTCAATATTTCAACTTGAAATGTATACACTACTGTTTAAAAGTTTGGGGAAAGTAATTTTTTTTTAAAGTAAATTGATACTTTTATTAAGCAAGGATGCCTTAAATTGATCAAAAGTGACAGTAAGAACATCTAGAATAATCAAATAGATGCTGTTCTTTTGAATTTTCTATTCATCAAAGAACCGTGAAAAAAGTCACAAAAAATTGTGCAGTACAACTGTTTTCAACACTGATAACAATAAGAAAAATTTCTTGAGCAAAAATTAGCATATCAATTCAATTATAACTAAAAGTTTCATAGGGATAAAAAAAAGCCCTTACTTGCACATATTACAAGCTGTTTTATCGACAACTGTTTTATATTATCGCCATTGAAACACTGATTGACAGATTACACAAGATATGATACGTTTCAGTAAGTTGTACTGTACCTTTCAATATACCTTCAGATGTTCATTCATGCTCTAGAACTAGCATTAAAGAGGAAGAGATGATCGCGTTCACTTGCGCTCCGCGTTGCAGCTTGAACTGAGGCGCCTATGATCTGTCACGCCACATAAAAGAGCGTCAAAACGGCATTTATTGTTTGAATTTCATGATAAAATGGACAGAATTTGAAAGATGACACTTTGTTTCTTATCGAAAGTAACATAACACAGAGCTTATTGCGATTAATGGTGGTTAGGCTAACGCTGTATTCGTCATGTACTGATTTCGTCTTATCCGCCTGTCTTTGTCCAAGATCTTAATGTTGCAATGTAATGCATTCGGTACACATGTGCACCGTACTGGAAGTCCTGTAACGAAACGGTTCGGTACGAATAAGTGTACTGTTACACTCCTAATAGTGTATGTATAAATTAATACTATCCTAAATAATAATTGCTGTAAAAATGCTCATTGTTGGTTTTTATTTCCGTGGTGACACACTGAATAGCCCCGCCCACACTTAAATGTCACTGGTCTAAAACAACACTCCACAAACAATAGTGTGTTCTTGAAACAATAATTACCTTCTGATTGGCTGATTGTATCACATCACTAAAAAGATTCACATTTAGTGTGGACAGACAAATTGCTTTGCATTTGAAAAGTGTCCCATCATGTCTGATTAAGACACAGTTTAAAAGACTTTGACAAAACAAGTTTGGAGAGGTCCAAATGGCAGTCTTAATAATTGTGAACTAAACCACAGGCACATTAAATCAAAAAGCTATATACTGAAAATGAATGTGAACACTCTAAAAACTGCTGGGTTAAATATGGACAAAACCAGGGATTGGGTTGTTTTCACCCAGCCATTTTTTTCAACCAATTTTGGATTTATTTTTTTAGCCAGCAATATAGTAATATAGTAAAAGGCGTGTTTTTGCTCACCCCCAAATAGGGGCAAATTTGTGGGGTATTTTAAGCTGAAACTTGACCAGACCAGAGACTTATATTACATCATGTGAAAGAAGGCATAATAGGTGCCTTTTAACCCAACCTGCTGGGTTTGTCCATATTTTATCCAGCTTGGGTTTTTTTAACCCAGCATTTTTTAGAGTGAACATCAATTAGTCACTTCTTCTGCTCTGAGAATTATGTATCAACATGTCAAAGTCAAAGGGAAAGTCTTGCTTTTAAAGACTATTCCCAGGGTCTCTGCGCTTGAGCGAGACTCTAAACCTCACAGCTTTCTTGTTCTGGGGTGTCAAATATGCTGGACAGTACACTCTGAAAAGATTCTAGGATCAGTAAAGGCCTTTGCGTCCTTTGCACTGGGAACCTTTACAAGTCACATTATCATGGCTTAATGGAGACTGGCTGACAGAGACATCAGTGATAGAGCCAAATTACTCCCTTGCCATTTCTAAACTTACTTTGAGGGAAAAAAAACCTGAGTGACCTTCTCTCAGAGGACATGGTGTTTTAAAGTTGATATTATGTTTTAATACCCACAGCAATTAATCACGACACAATGCGCCTGACTTAAAATGCTCAGGGATCACTGGTTTTGGGTAAGTGCGTGGAAAGGTAACCGAGTTTGTTGGAAATAAGCCAAGATGCTATGTGGAGCATCATCAGGCAATTTGCTTCACTGAAAATGTACTTTGTCTTCATAACTTCAATTGATAAATAGCGGTGCTTGCTCATACTTAGGGATTTGAACAAACCCCTAACCATAAGTACTAAACTTCAGCTTGTAATTCATCCCGCACCGTTAGCAAGTGATTTCTTAAATCATGCAGCCTGTGAATAGAGGTGTGCAATTACTTTTCTAATTGATTTGATTTTTGCCTGCCAAACAAAAAAACTGGTGACAAAAATTCCACAGATTCACATTGACTGAAGAACCTGAGTTATCTAGAAAACTGATGCTGTGTCCGAAATTGCATACTGTCTGAGTAGGTACTATGTTTGAATTTTTATTTATTTTGCAACCGTTAAAAAGTATGCTCTATATAGTATGATAGTATGAAATTCGGACGTACTGCATCCGCCATGTTGTTACTCTCAAGTGATGTACCAGAGTCAGTTCACTAAATCTTCTCCCGTGGCCTCAAGGGAGAGTAAAGTGTCCATCGAATGCACACTTCAGAATCTCGGCGGAAGTAGTAGGTCGTCCGGGTACTTTTTGCCTAAAGTTTTTTGAGTACTATGTATTCAGATATATTAATCTTTTGGCTTACTGTTTTTGCATACTATTGTAGGGAAGTATTTGATTTAGGATGCAGCGTGTGACTTTGGGGGGGGGGTTCTTTAGACCTAGCTACCACCCAAAACACCATAGCAACCATCAGCAATGCCTTAGCAACGAACCAGAACACCAGTGTTATGGCTACTCCATTTGGGGAAAAAAATCGAATTGCGATTTTTCTGTTAAAAATTGTGATTTAAAGTGCACTAAAAAATCCAGATTTGCCGTTCTTGTTGGTAGGGCTGCACAATTTGCCCCACATTGTGTGATTATATATAAATATCAATAATAATAATAATACAAATATTATTATTATTAAAGGCACAATGTGTAAGTTTGGCCGCTAGAGGTCGCTATTCAAAACAAAGGCGTAAAAGCAATCCAACGGACTCGGGCAGAAATCATGTTCATGGATGAGCTAATGAAAGGGGGCCAGATTCAATGTGGACACATCCTTTTCTATACATTTATATATTACATGTTTTATTTCTTGAAAGCATGACAGATTTGACAAAAGCTTGAGCTGTAGCTTGAGATAGGACACAGATGTAAATTTAATACACAAACAATATCAGTAAAACTTTTAACAACCTTGTTTTTAAATGGTGAAATTTACATATTATTACTGAGTTAGAACTCTATTCTTATTTAAATTAAAAAGTACTCTAATTGGATCACCGCAGGTAAAACCACACATGGCACCTCACTACATGGTAAAAAGTAAAAATATTGTTTCTATATCTAGATTGGCTTTATGGTATTTAGTCTATAAACACATTTAATATAAATACGAATGCACAAAACTGCAAGTTTATGACAAAAAAATATATGTAATTTGGCCTTTATTACTCATTTAATACTGATTTGCACGTTAGTGTTGTTAAGTCATAGCTGTTTCAGCTGACTTTAAGCTGAATTAAATTAAATTAAATTAAATTAAATTAAATTAAATTAAATTAAATTAAATTAAATTAAATTAAATTAAATTAAATTAAATTAAATTAAATTAAAGAGACTTGCAATTTGCAGTAATCTGGATCGATATTAGAATGTCATATTAATAAAAACTGGATGACTTGTGTTGCTAAATGACATGCAATTGATTAAAAAATATATTGTATAATGAAAAAAGCTCTCTCTGATTTTGCTATGTTAGCCACTTGACAAAATAGTGTTGTCTCTGAGGCATGGTAAAAACATGGTACTCGAGGTAAATTAAGAAAACAAGCGATTCAAACAATAAGACTGACTGTGTTGAGCTGTATAACAATGATTAGTTTTTTGTTGATAAATATATCCAAACAGTTCCTCGCCTGACTTATAAAACACATAATATATTAAAGTGTCTTTGATGTTTCCATGGTTTCTACGAAATCGAAGGTAATGCAGATATGACGTTATTGACAGGTGGTAAAATGACACAGTCCGTGTCCTGGGTAAAATCGCTGATTTCTCTGGATCTAAAAATTGCTGGAATTGTTTGGGATAATGTAAGTACACAAGTCAACAAAATATATAACACTGTTTTAGTGGTTTTTGGATATTTTAATCTAAAAATCTTACATATTGTCCCTTTAAATAAAAATATAAAAAATACTAAAAACAAAATAAGAAATTTCACTATGTTAAGATTTCACAGAAAAATAAAAATATCAAGTATTTAAGAAAAATACAATAATAATAATAATGTGACAAGCAGGGTGGAGCGAGAGTCTTGAGAGAACGGGGTGAGGCCGGTGGCGTGATTGCTAAGGAGCGTCACCTGGGAACTGCACCAGTCTCGTATCTCTCACGGAGAAGCTCCAGAAGCATAAAGGGAGGAGCGACAAAAGTGAAGGACGAGAGAGGACCAGGCCTGGACTTTGTTATGCTTTATTATATGTTTGTGTGTGCGGCTGTCGTCCGTGAGGGACTGCCGCAATTTTACTTTCATTTTGTTGTTTGTTTATTTTATGATTATTAAAGTTTGTGATGTGTTCCAGCCTACTCTACATTTTCAAATGTTATGAAATTTTAAAAAGGGAACAGCAGGGAGCCGATGAAGCTTCTTTTTTGCTGACACCTGTGGGTATATGAGTGCTTCTCATTAAAAGTGTGGAAGATGGTTGTCACATGTTGCACTCCCAAATGCACATTTATAAACTACCCAAACTTAGAGTACGAGCCACTTAGAGACACCGAAAACACCAGCTGATAATTGAAGACAGTGCCGCGCTCCACAAGGTGCATATTTTCTTTTAATTAATTCGGCGCCCTTGCGATTTGATAATCGCACTAAGCTATATCACAAATTTGGTTTTACTTCGATTAACTGTGCAGCCCTATTAGCGATCTGCTAAAATCATATAGCATCATTTCTTCAGAAAGTGTAAAAATCAAGTAAGAACGGATCACTCAAGACTTACTGAATGGATAAAAAAAGTGTGAAAACTATAATTGCAATGCAAGCACCAGAATTGCAATAAATGCACCATTCTTTTGAGGAAATATTAACAGAGCGTTATGGAACACAGTCCTTTGTGTCTTACAACGTGTGTGTGTACATGCATTTGTGTGGAGCACACACGTTGGCTCATTTCTGGTCACACTGTATCACAAATGCTGAACAGTAATTCGTTTTTCCACTCATTTGAGGCTGTGTGTGTTTATGCAGCTCAAGGGCATTGGTTTGTACCAGACAGCAGATTATTATTTACTACACTGAGTCAGGGAGGACCTAATCCAATTAGCAAATTCCCCCTTTCCTCCTCCTCGCTTCAAGGAGAGAATCATCTTTTTTCTTTTTTCCCTTCCCTTTTGCTCAGCCCAGCTGACGCGTCCCAGGAAAGCAAAGCTGCAAAAGCTGCAATAAAAATGCTTCTGTCTCCATTAAACAGCGCAGGGACAAGAACAGGCGCTTACAGATACTGTGTCTTGGCCAGTCACTCGTGGAAACAGATTGCAGAGCAGGCGGCATCATTACTTTGTGTGTTAAAAACACATTAGGTGCCAATAAGGTGGCAGCGTACTTGAATGAAAATACCCAGAGATTAGAATATGCAGATGAGAGCCGAAGAGGCAGCGGTGGCGATGTCTGTTTGCAGCTTTGCAATTAAGTGGCTTCGTGTCATTTTTTTCTTTGCTTTATTGTCAGTACGATATTGCACATGCTAATTATCTGATGTTAGTATCTGGGCAGGCGATGACACATTTTGCTTATTGTGTACTAAGTGATCTAGTTTCAAACCCTGATTTTGCTTTATTTCTGGGATAAATAGGAGCGCACACACAGATACATTGCCGCAGGAGCATTTTATTGCTCATTGGTTGCTCTTTCATAGCTCTGGTGACCTAATACTGACTCTCGAGACATGGGACTAAACATGCGAGAACTTTAACCAGCCGTTCGTTTTTAAAATTATATATATAAACATATAAACATATGGTGCATCCGAAATTGCATTCTGAGTAGGTACTACATTTGAATTTGAACTTGCTTCACAAAAAGTACATTCCATATAGTATGAATGTGGATAGTGTGAATGAAATTTGGACATACTGCATCTGTTATGTTGTTACTGTCACGTGACCAGGGCTTGACATTAACTTTTTTGTTCCCCAGCCACTGTGGCTAGTGGTTTTCCAAAGTTACTAGCCTCTCAGCATTTTCACTGGCCACATTTTTGCTGTTGGGAAATGACATTTTATATGATTAAAGTTGACTTTGACATGCTAAAATTACTTGATTTTAAGTCATTTTACTTGATTAGCTAGATTTAAAACCCTTTCAAACTTTCAAATGCACCTAAATCAAGACTAGGCCTAAATGGTATATCAGCTGGTGTGTACAGGTGGGCAAGGGGTGGGTAATATGACCATAATATGATCAATTTTATAATTGTATTTATTTTTGTTAGGCTATATAAAAAGAACAAAGAAGCAAATTAGCAAATTACAAATACAATAGTAAATTAAATAGCTCTTTTTAACTCTTTTTTTCAGATACAGTAGGTTTATTTAACATTTATTTATCATCTTTTGTTGTTTGATTAACATTAATGACAGACAGGTATTTAATTGGGCTGCTGAATGCATGGACGTAATATACTGACATATCCAGTTTTTACCCAGATGTTTACGTCCACTTAAGCTATAACCGACTGTATTCACGCGAGATGCTCCACACAATGGACATTTTGTCATTTGTGTGTCCGTGAATTTGGCTATTCAGGTGCAAGGAGAACTGATAGCGCACACGAGAGAGCGCTTCTGTTATGTGTCATTCAGCACGATTCCGCCGATCCCGCCTTCACTAACTGCAAGTTAATCGATAACAAATTGTGATCGGATTGTAATTTTGTGCTATGATGAGCTTGGCTACCTTTGATTAGGCTGCAGGCTGAAATTATATTCAACCCACCAAAGTGGCTAGTGGGAGTGGCTGTCTTACCCGCCACAGCTGAAATCTACCCGCATTTGGCGGGTGTTAATGTCAAGCCCTGCACGTGACCTACCAGCATCAGTTTCGTCACTTCACTGACATTCAAACATCCTCTCCCGTGGCCTCATGGGATAGTAGGACTTCCGAATACTTTTCGCCTACTGTTTTTCGAATACTATAGTTGTGTCCCAAATGACGCACTATACACTATGCACTTATATATACTTATGTACTCAACCTTGTAGTGTATGAATTTTAAAAGGTTTTTTTGTCAATCAAGATCAGAGTTTGATAGCCCCTCCCACCCGCTGCATAATAGGTTGTTTGCGCATGACGTCATTGCTGTGGTGCGAAATGCAGCTGGAGGGCAGGAAGTGATTTTTCTATATAGATATCGCTATCACAAACTCCTATGTTTTGCATTGTTTATGGTTGCTCAAATTGATCAAACCAAGAAACCACAAGGAGCTTTTATCGTTTACGTAACTTTTATTGTTTTTTAAAGTTGTCGCCTTTAATAGCATTTTGCGTCTGCTGATACTGGAATTAATATGGATATTCACATTCTTCATGGTATTGTTTGTGGGGAAGAGTAGCTATTTTATTCCATTGCATTATCATTTGGTGTTTTCACTTGAGTTATTTTGTGTAGAATTCCGTTCACAATGTTGATCTGGTTACCATGAAAACAGTGTCCCGCGCAGACATCATATGGTAGAAAATGTCCAAATAAAAAAAATTTGTTCAACAAGCTGAGAGAAGTCGATCCATTTCTTTGTTGGAAGTGTGTAAGTGTAACTGTAGTTTTAATGTTGTCTTTGTAAATATTCACTTTCCCATATGGCCACGAAGGAGAATCGGAGGGTCATTCAGCGGACAGACACAGACACATTGTATTTATTTCAACAAATGACAACCAAAATCAACCCATAGAAGTTTGTGAACAGGTCAAGTGGCTGTGTGCAATTATGTTACGCTCATTCACAAGCCGAGTGAGACTCTTACTCGCAAATGTAATATTAAAGGTGCAATATGTAAGATTTTTGCAGTAAAATATCCCAAAACCACTAGGCCAGTGTTATATATTGTGTTCACTTGAGTACTTAAAACATCCCTAATGTTTCCAACTATTTGTAAATCGTGAGAAAATTGCAATTTTAACCAAGTCTCCGGGACGTGTGAGGAGTCGCCTGTCAATTACGTCATACCCTCCTTACCAGCGTTAACACCAAAGACACTTTAATACATTACATGTTTTAATAGACAAGGGAACAACTGTTTGGTTACGTTTATAGACAGAAAACTAATTATTGTTATATAGCTCAACATGTTTAGTCTTATTGTTTAAATCTAATTTTCTTGATTTTTTGCGAGCACCATGCTTTACCATGCCTCACCATGCCTCAGAGAAAAACACTATTTTGTGAAGTAGCTAACATAGCATAATCAGATGCAGCTTTAATTTTTAGTAACAGTAACACAGCATTCTCTCCATCATACAATACGTTTTAAAATTAATTGTATGCCATTTATCAACACAAGCCATCCAGCATTTAATATGATATCCTAAAATCGATCTATCTTACTGCAGTGTGCAACAAGTGTCTTACAGCAGCCGCCGAGCGAACGCACTGAGTAAAGCCCCGGGTATACTTCAGCCGTCCGCGTTCGTGCACCGTCCGCATGACGTAATTTTCGTTATGCGGAGGGCTCGCGCCCGGCCGCACACCCTGTCCTCATGCAGCCCAAATTTCGAGACCGCGCGGACGGTGCGCATGCAACAGCGCATGCGCAAGCAGGACAGAAGAGTCGTCGAATGTGCAGTCGTCGAAGAAGAGTGATTCAAAAATAAGACGAATAAACTCAAAAAACTCTTGGTGTATCTTCTGAACTATGCTGCAATGGTGGATGCACTATTTTTCTTCTCCGATCCTGCCCAGTGAATGTCCGGTTGATGACACGATGTCTGGTAATAGTATAGAAAAAATTGCACTGCGCATGTGTCAAACTCGGTCATCCGCGCACATCCTTGGTTTAGTATACTTTGAAAGATGCGCAGACGCGACTGCGCGCGTGACGCGTCCGGGCGCGGAAAGTGAAGTATACCCGAGGCTTAACGTTATAACATCATTTTCAACACACTCAAATGTATCTAATATGGTAAACAGAGCTGTGTTACCTCATACTCATGACCGGAAAAGCGGAAGCAGCGCCGGCTACTGCGGCATCATAAAAGTTCCGCTGCTCATGAGGCATGAGTTGCGCAATCGCTCCAGCGGCCACGTTCAGCTCCCACAACACTCGGTCCTGCTCTGCTTCATACTACAGTAATGTTAATAATCGCATCCATGAACATGATTTCTGCCCGAGTCCTATTCCGATTGTTTCCACCGGCTGTGATGTGAAGACCACAAGTCCCAAGATTCCGCTCTCAAACTTGCCGTCATCAAGCTACGCCTTTGTTTTGAATAGGCCTCTAGCGACCTCTAGAGGACAGAAATCTTACATATTGCACCTTTAAATATTAAACCAAACAAAATACAAAACTTTCAAAAACACTCAACAATATGATTATTTTATTGAGTGATAGGCAGTGGGTTTAATCAGTGACATTATTAGATTTGCTACACGGCGTCTTCCCGTCACCTCCTCAACCTGCTTCCCTTAGTGTTTTTACAAAAATTCTATTACACCATCCAGTTTTTTAACTTAACATGGTAACCAGAACTCGAAATGACGTAACGGCAGCTTCACATTTTCTATATTTACCACCTCGATGGCAGGCAAGTTTTTCAATTCAGTAGAAAAAAATCGCTCCTCTTCATAACATAAGGATCATAAGGATGATTTTCTGTTTATACCTTTCTAAACCAGCACAGTACAGACTTTCCTCCATCTCGTCCATTCCAATGATCACTTCCTGCCCTCCATATTAATTTCACACGTCATCAGAATCATGTGATTGCAAACAAGCTATTAAAGCTGTGACAAAGAGGCACAGCTTATTTCCAGACTATCATTCTAAGTATGCTAAATATTGTACACAAAAATAATAAAAGAATTTAATTAATTTTTGCAGTATTTGTTTAAACAGCTTGTTTACAAACGGTGAACAATAAAGATGTTCTGTGATATTTACCTTGATTTTTCCTTGATTTATCATGACTTATAAGCAAGTACACTTTTATTTATTTCAGCAAAAAGATTGAGACATGTTTCTAGCTCTGATTTATGTTACTGGCCAAATTATTAAAAAAAAATAAAAAATAAAAAATGCCAATAATTTTTTTCTGCTTATCTGCTTGAGGACAACTGTTCTTCAAGGTGAGCAATTTTTCAGCATCTGCTTGCCAGTTACAATCTCATTTTGAGGGCATGGTCTCTGTGTAGCTTTGAGTGTCTCCCTGGGCAACAATATCCTCAAGCATGTGCACAAGTAGTGCAGAATATCTGTGAATATCTACAAGGAATGGAAGGAGATATTATAGAAAAATTATATAAAAAAGCATGAGCAACCCACTAGCAACATCTTCTGTAGAGCACTGACCCTTTCACAGACTTCCATGAAACTTTCACACAAATGATTTCTCTTTCCATTCCCCAACCTTATAAGTGGTGGTCTACAGAATCAAAAGTACAGTAGTGGCCAGAAGTGATGTTCAGAGAGGATATTTGTTTTAATTACCTTGATTAAACCATCAAAATATGAGGAAAATATTTATATTTTTTACAATATTTTAAATATGAAATAAGAACAAAACACTAAACTTGGTTAAGGTATTTATCTAACAAAATTATTTGGCAAACTAGGTGGTGGTTAAATTGCTGTCTATGGAGGAGTCATGCAGACAGCTCTCGGATTTCATCAAAAATATCTTAATTTGTGTTCTGAAGATGAACGAAGGTCTTACGGGTGTGGAACGACATGAGGGTGAGTAAGTAATGAATTTTCATTTTTGGGTGAACTAACCCTTTAAGGTGTCCTTGTTACAATGTAATTTTCCATTGTAATATTCATCTCTAATAATACTTACTATATAGGGTTAGGGTTTGGTTGCATTACACTATGCAATTCATAAGGATATTAACAAACAGAAGACGGTAACACACATAGCTTGTCTTGGTCTTTTGTCTGTGATGCAGTTAAAATAAAACAAAACGTAAAGATATATGGAGACCATGTGTCTCAGAAACAAGAAAAAGAATGAATAAAAAGAGTGTGGATGAGGAAATATAATCACTCACTACTCATCACTCACTCCGTCTTTCCCCCTAGTTTTCCTGTAAGACTTCATTAGTAATCTGCGGATGTACTGATACCTGCTGCTACATTCAATTAACTTGGAACATTTTTTTATTTGAGCCCGGTATGATTTCACTTTCAATTTGTGACAGTCTCCCATGGCCTTCTGGCTTTTTCTGTGCAAGCCACTGCTTGATATATGAAATTGCCTTTTTTATTTTTATTTTAGAAATTAGACTGGTCAAGTTTGCTTCATACTGAATTCATTTTGCAATTGGAGCCCAACAGCTCTGCTTTAGCCAGTGTTTTGCTTACAAATTATTTTAAGTGGCTGCTACATATTTTTTTTAAGTAGTGCTCAACATATTTATTTTAACACAATTAAAAATGTTGTCATTATTTACAAGAGAGTATAATACCACATTTGTTCTCATTTAATAAATACATTTTAGGATTTTTTGAAAAGAATAATTTATGTAAAATTGTAAAAAATATATATATTTATAGGTCACTATTCAAATTCACAAAAATTGTTACAAAAATAAAAACAGAATAATTTGGACTTTAATCTGCATCAGTTTAATCTGCATAATTTATTGAAAATGTTCAACCTTTTTCAGTATTAATGACAAAAAGGGATACAATACTTAATATCAATTCAATATAACTATATGACAATCTTTATGAAATATAAAGACATTTTGACCATTCCTTTGTATTTTTGTTAATATTTGTTGTCTACAAGACACTCACTTTAAGTGTCACCATACATCATAAAATCCCTGGAGGAAAACAACCTGCAGACTTTCATCTCTAATAATATTTGACCATGCATTATTCTATTTCTCTGTCTCTCCATTATCTGGATGTTTGTTGTGACAGAGTGTGAGTCATATGTTTGACTTCATTTATTTCTCCGTCTGTCTCTTTATATTAGTTTAATTTTCTGTCTGCCATGTCTTTAGGCATTACTTCAGTCCATCTGACATCAGTGCGAGTCTTTGAATCTACAAGTGTTCGGTTGTTTATTTCTTATGGTCACTGCTTTCTCTTCCATCCTTCTTTCCCCATCTTCATCTCTCTCTGGCTTTATTTCAATGATGGAATTTTCATGGCACCGTTATCATCCTTAACATGGTTATCTGCAATCAACTCAGGGAGTAATGAAATCAGTTTTGTACAATTGGTAACTAGTGTGTGGCTGGGGATCTCATTTGGAGCTCTTGCCATATTGCCTGTCCCTAAAAGGACCACATGTAGACGAGTATGAGTATGATGAGTATGTCTCCTTATGACTTAGAGATTGAATTAGGATGATTTCAATGGAGACATTATGTAGGGACATGACATGATGTATTAGTTGTCTTGGAGAGCATTCTTTCTACAACCCTGTATAATATACACAATTCACAATGATTTTGATGAAGATAGAAAATTAAGCAATTTAATGCATTATGTTCCCAAGGAGAGTTTCAGTAGACTAATTTCTCACTAAGGCTGCATTTATTTGAAATCCAGTAAAAACTGTGATATTGTGAAATATTATTACAATTTAAAAGAACTGTTTTCTATTTGAATATATTTTAAAATGTAATTTATTCCTGTGTTGGCAAAGCTAAATTTTCAGCATCATTACTCCAGTCTTCATTGACACATAATCCTTCAGAAATCATTTGATTATGATGATTTGCTGCTCAAGAAACATTTATTATTATTATCAATGTTGAAAACAGTTGTGTTCATTTTTTCCCCCTTTGTTGAAAAGAAAGTCCAAATGAACATCATTTATCTGAAAAAAATATTTTGTAACATTATAAATGTCTTTACTGTCACTTTTGATCAATTCAATGCAATCTTTGCTGAATAAAAGTTTTTTTTTAATTTATTTCAAAAGTCTTACTGACCCCAAACATTTGAATGGTAGTGTAATGTCACAAAAGCTTAGATAGCTTTCAGATAAATGCTGCCTTTTGAACTTTCTATTCATCAAAGAATCCTGGGGGGAAAAAAATTGTACACAACTGTTTTCAATGTTGATGATAATAATAAATGTTTCATGAACAGCAAATCAGCATATTAGAATGATTTATGAAGGATCATGTGACACTGAAGACTGGAGTAATGATGCTGAAAATTTAGATTTGCATCACAGGAATAAATTACATTTGAATTTATATTCAAACAGAAAACAATTATTTTAAATTGTAATAATATTGTTTTACTGTGCTTTAAGCCTATACGTAGTGTCTTGATAATATAAAAGTAAAATGCAAGTAATACTATATTTCTGAATTATAGGCATAAAAATGATCAAAAATCATAAAGATCTCTGATGAGTAATAGTATAGTTATTCAAAGGACACATGAAACATGGAGGATTTGGAACAACACGAGGGTGAGATGATGACAGAATTGACATTTTTAAGTGAACTGTTCCTTTAAGAGGAGTCTAGGAGACTGATAGTGGAATAGGTTCCTTACTGAAGCACTGTAGTTAAGGATGAGTTATAGAGAGATCTAAGGACAAAGCATTTGGCATGAATGTGTCTGTGACCCAAACCCCTAAAGCACAAAATAAAGATGTTGTGAAGTTTCAGGATCCAGCGGTGACAGCTTACAGCATGCTGTGGCGGTCCGTCGCTGCACATTAAGACCACTGCACTAAAAAGCTCTTACTTGCCATGTAGCATAGCAATGCTTTTCTTACACATTCACTACTGACAGTCTTTCAAAAGACACTTCTCCTGAAAGACGTTGAGGAGTAGCTATGGTAACAGTAGGACAAAATATGGAAGTAAGGAATTTGAGAAGGTAAAGGGACGCATTCATTACGTAGGAGGCGAGTTAGGCAGCATCACACCTGATGGAGAACTGTTTAGCATAAATATGCAGATGTAGCTGAAGGTGGTGCGACACAGATGTCTTCCATCAATGCTGGGGTGTGGGTGTGTTTGGCAAGTGGGTGGATGGAAATGGAGGTAGAGGATATGTTCTGAAGAGGTTAATTAACTGGGTTCCTCATGGAGTTACAATTACAAGTCTTGCACTTGCTAACACTGCACACACAGGAAGTAACTCAGTCGATAAAGTGAAATGGCGGAAATGTAGTGATGCTTTCTGTTTACCAGCTCACTGCTGCATGTGTACTTTCAGTAATATACTGTAGACCTGTGTTTTTCCCCATAAGCCTTTAATGCAGGACCCTGCTGCACTTTCTTATGTATTTTAGGGGAAAGGAACAGTCGAAGGGAATAATGAGTTCAACAGTTCACTCTCTAGGTTGCATTAAAATATTAAATCTCCCATCCCTCCTTCTTACCTTAAAGCTGCAGTCCGCAACATTTTTGGGTTAATAATTATCCAAAATCAATTTTTGAGCAAGTACATAACCAGCCAGTGTTCAAAACCATCTCATTATCTTAGCTCGATTCACAACGGTAAGCTTGTAATAATGTTTTATAATAAGAGCGACATGGCGGATTTCCGCGGGAAATTCGAGCATGCAGCAGTTCGTCTGTGCGTCATTACGTCACGTCCGTAAATAGAAAGAAGGAGTTCAGGCAAGTCGGTTAGGTGAGGATGCTGCCGGTAGCGGCACATTTATAGCCTTTTCTCACAGCAGCTGAAATAATTAAACTTATCATTTTGATGGCGGATTGTAATCCAGAAAGATCCAAATGTCAATCATCAGTGACAACTGGAGATTCACCCGTAGTCAAAAGCAAAAGACTTGGACTGTGGAGTGACTACAGACATTGAAATCTACAGGTAACGCTAATACACACTAAATACACAGTCACGCAGTGCTGATGTTGTTAACAATTACAATTTGAGAACAATATAACAATAATAATAATTTGCACGGTTTGACGTGATCCGAGCTAAGCGATCGTTAGATTTAATCATCATTGGCAGCACGATTTACTGTAGGTCTGATGCTTTTTTCCTCAGTTGGTCAGAACAAAAGTGGCAGACATGTTACTTACTTGTTCAGATGATTTTTCATTGAAAATTCTTATATTGGTCATACTTTCAAGACGTAAAATCTGTGATTCTGAAGTACAGTATCCACACCGGTGCGGTGACTGACAGCAAGCATTAGATTCATCCGCGCTGACGAGCTGTGCCGATGCACAACGCACGTACAGATAACTGTTCCGCATATGACTGCAATTGCAGGTTTCAAACAAGAGATGGCGACAAAGAGGAAAAACAGCGGACTGCAGCTTTAATTAATGTCCAGTGTTTTGAGGTGTCTAGTTCCTGGCCACCCGCAGAGTGACAGCACAGGCGGAAGTGTCACATGCTTCTTTACATTTCTGAGCCAGTTGGATTTCAAAAATCTTTGATTACCAATTTTTATGATTGTTTTCTAAAACTTTGTGGCAGAAATCACGTATTTGAAGTCGAAGTCACACCTTCTCCTGTTCGTCATCCACCCGCCCTCATGTTGCTCATAAATATTCCTAGATGTTAGCTGGATTTGAAATGAAATTTGAAAATTGGTGCATACAGATCAAAATGCGTCTCAAATTGTAACAAACATTTTAGGGTTATGGTTCGGACTCGCGTTAGTTGTTTTTAAGC
Organism: Anabarilius grahami; assembly: GCA_003731715.1. NCBI lineage: Eukaryota > Metazoa > Chordata > Actinopteri > Cypriniformes > Xenocyprididae > Anabarilius > Anabarilius grahami. The sequence goes on along the minus strand of RJVU01051519.1, from coordinate 2,518,556 downwards.
AAGGGACTGGGCTCACTTTATAATAACTAATTATTATAAATATTTTTCTTAATTATTNTCCTGGGCACTTCAGGCCTAATCTAGCGCTACTTTTCTAGTAATTCCCAATATTTCTAGTAATCAGGTCTCAGAAATCCTTTTTTATTTATGCACATTGATCTGACCCTGGTCCCTCCTTCACAGCAGGTATATGGGATTTGTTTTTATCTGTTTTATCATCCATCAGGCAAAAATTGTAAGTCTGATGGATTCAGCACAGTGTCCAATCCTGTTCCTGGAGATCTACTTTCCTGCAAGTTCTGCTCCAACTCTGAACAAACACAACTGAGGGGCCGTTTACACGACACCTTTTTAAACTAAAAACTGAAAACTTTTTATGTGTAACGGGATTCAAAGTGCATGTTTTTGAAAATAATGATTATCTTCTCCGTGTAAAATACAAAAACGCGAATCTGTGAAAACGGTGACGGCATGCACATGCTTATTTTGTGTTTAGTCTATATAGGCATGCGCGAGTGCTCTGTAAAAGAATGCGTATATGCCTAGGCACATTGTGTTTCTTTACAAAGTGACATCGGCAACTACTGTCCTGGCATGCATAATAGTGTTTTTAGTCATTTTCAATGATCCGTGTCAATGGGGTTCTTTTTATAATATTGTCATCTGTACAAAGAAAAAAAACTTTCTCTTTTTAGTAAATTGTTGTCGTGTAAACCTACCCTGAACCAGATAATTAACATCCACAGGTGTGTTTGATCAGGGTTGGATCTGAACTCTGCAGGAAGGTTGGGCTGCGTCCGAAAGCTTAGGCAGCTGACTTGTCTTGCAGGTATTGGCAGTGGCAGGCAGTGTTTTGTGCTGGAGGTGCCTCATGGAACTTATTTCAGACAGACTTCTGAGGCAGCGTAATGGTTTAATGATCTACATATACAATATTTAATTACTACAATACTAATTTCTAGCTTAAATGACATCAAAAGTGGAAAATGTTGGTCAAAAGCATACATTCACCCACAAACTGACAACCAACTGCACCATTCAGATGCCATTTTAATTTTTTAGCATACAGTAACTGCCACAGAATGGAACACACAGGAATGTGGGGTATCAAAGACAGTGAAGGAAGCATCTATGCTACCTTCAAAAATCGATCAGATGAAGGGATCTCAGGAGACAGGAAGTGAAGCTACCATGAAGCTATACCACCCTACCATGGAATCCATCCTCCGTAGGCAGCATTTTCAAGCTTTCGGAAGCAGCCCAGACCTCCAGAAACAGGATTAGGGCATCACTAAGGCTATGTTCACACTGTCAGTCCAAATCCGATTATTTGTGTATCCGATTTGAATCTGATCTTAATGATTGACTTTCCATACCGAGCATCACAACTGTTCAAATCCGATTTGAGTGTCCTGTGGCTCTCTTTCGTTTTCCAGAATATCTGCATTGGTTTCTATGGCAATGACGTTGCGTTGGAAGGCATACGCCAAAAACAACAACAACAGCAACTTGGAGGAGTTTGCAATAAGGCAACATGTTTACTTTCAATAACATGTTTATTGTCACTTGTTTACAACATGACAATATGTAGCCACCATGCTGGACTACTATGTCTTATGTCCAATAACAAAATCTAACATGTTTACGTTTTACGTTGCATGAGAAAGTGACATAAACCACACAAAATCCAAATACAATGGTCAGACTGAAACAGATTTCCCGAAATGCGATTAGGATTTCAAACCACATATGAATGTAGCTCAAAACGTATTTCATGTGATTTTTTTTTTTTTCCATTCACACTTTAGTTCCAATCAGATATGCACAAAAATCTGATTTGGACTGAACGAGGCTTAAGTGGTTCCTAGGGTGTTCTGGTTGGTTGCTAGGAAGTTGCTTTCTGGATTAAGTCAAGTCTAATTCCCCAATTATTTTTTACCTCCAATTGTATAATTTGCCAAGTAAAAATAGTATGTTTAGTAATTTAGAAGATTAATATGCTTCCTCAACAGATCAGAATGTGAAGTATCATTCATGTCCATACAAAAGCACCAACGTTTAATACTTCAGGCTAGAGGTTATTACAAACACTTCACCTGAAGCATGAGCAATAGTAATCGCAATAGTAATACTGATGCTTTCCTTATAGCAAACACCACTAATTAGCTTAATCTAAAACATAGTCAGTGGAAAGGTAAGTAATTGTGTTTGCACGTGTATCATTTACACAGATAGTGTTCTAGCTCTGGAAATCTTGCAGTAATCTCCCCGTGGCAGGGGTCTGGGATCTGTCTCTTAATTGCCAGGTCTGGACCGAAGGGCTGTTATTGGTTCAGTCACTGAACAGGGCTCTCAGGTGGGCTGGTTTAAGTACAGTGTTCAGCATGTCTGGACCTGCAGACAGATGGGAGCTACACATAAGAATATGCCTCTTGATGGAGAACTTAACTTAATGAAATTCAGTACACATCACTTTAATGGCCTGCTGCTATCATAAACCAGTGCCTCTGTGTTAAGATGGAGCGTGGAACAGATTTGAAGGCAGATTTGGGATGAAGTAATAATTCTGTGGGTGATTCAAACTAATTTAATTTAAAGTCATGAGAAGATTTTCCAGTAGGCCTAGATAATTTGCAATTATTCACACAAAAGTGTGAAATAGATCATAAACCTTGAGTTTGTATGATTGTTTTTTAAATGCATTATGCATTGTTTATCTGCAGTACTTTATATTCATATTTATCTTAGGATTAACCTAAAAAATGTGTAAATGTGGCATTTGTGGGTTTACCCATGCAAACAAAAACAGTCCATTTTAGCTTAGAAGAATGATACACATATTAGTTCTGTAGCTGCATTTAAACACAGTAAAAATTTTCTGCAGGTAACCTAAATGTGCTATATTTGGTATTGTGTAATCAACTAGTTTTTGTTATAAATAATTAATAAATAAATATGATGGAAAGAGCTTGAATGCCTTAGGTTGTACCATCTGAAGTATTCTTAAGAGTCAGATCAGCTAGAAAAATGTTACACTTTATTTCGATGATCCACTTTAGACATTCTAACTATAAGTAGCTTTGCAACTGCATGTCAGCTAACTCTCATTAGAGTATCACTAGTAGAATAAGTTGAAGTAGATGCAAAGTTATTTATAATCAGTAGAATGTCTGCTGGGGGAGCATCACAATACAGTGTTAGTAGACATTAAGCAGACATCAGTCTAATAATCTAATGAGAGTTAGTTGACATGTAGTTGCAAAATTACTCATAGTTTGTAGAATGTGGACCATTGAAATAGTGCTACTGAAAAAAAAAAAAAAATGCAACTGCCACAATTAGCTCCAACCTGACATTTACGAAAAATATCCTTGTCTTGAGAATCTAATTTAACCTTTCAGTTAAAGTTTACCTTCATTATGAAGTTGACTCATGTCTTAAAGTGCTGTAAGTTAAGTTTTAAGGAGTTTGAAGCCAATATAAAAATAATGCTAGAGAAAATAGACTTTTTTTTTTGCGAATCTTCGGCTGGCCACACACTTGAAGACTTTAAGTCTAATTTTGGGCCCAATTTGCAACCCCCAATGATCTGGGGGGTGTGGCCCAATTCGAGGCTTCTCGCAACTGACTTTCTGTCCAAAAAATCCTCAATTGTGTGGTGTCATTACGATTATTTTACTTCTTCTGATTGTGTCAGAGCCCTCACAATGTCACAAACATGCCACAAAATTGGAGTACTGAGAAAGAAGATCACCCAAATTCTTTTTTTCTCCTTTATATGTCTTCCCGTAAAACAAAACTCAAGCCAGGAGAACCAGCTGACGACATTGATCGTCCTCCATTTGTTTTTTTTCTCAAGTCACGTTTGATCTCGCAAATCTCTGTGAGATTTCGTCTCACTGTGAAAATGTTACTACAATTGACAAATGTGTGGTCTTGCAGTCCAAACGAATCTTGTGTATTCGGAGGATTATAATGCTAAAAATAGGTTGAAACTCCGCTTATGTCTGTGGTCTCCCACAGTTTTAAAATTGTCTATTAATCTCCCATGCCTTAGTTAGACATAGCTCATGTGACAATTAGCCCCAGCCTCCTCTAATATGGAAAATATTAACAATAAAATCATATCTAATAGAGAGATGCAAGTTTGTCATTCTTCTCTGGTAGAGGCCAGAAGCAAGTACAATAAACCCGCTCTCTTAATTTCCATTACAACAGTATTACTTTGCTCAGGGTTTACTGTATCATTAACATTTTAACATTTGCCTGTTGGTTTTAAATAAAATACAATTACATATAGGAAAAATATGACAGAATAAAAGGGCAGAGCTTGTCAAGGTTGCCAGACACACAGGGAAAAACAAAAAAATAAATAAATAATTCAGCTACCGTCTTACCTTGGCAAACAGTTCTATATGCTCATACCACCATTTAATCAGTCTCTCTGAGAGTCTCTCGACCTTTATTAGAAATTAATGTTGAAGCTATCTGCAATTCGCAATTATTTCCTGTCTGTGTTCAGTTGGTTAACCTTTCGGATTCGCTTTAAAGTCCAAATCATTGCAGGTGAAAAACTACACTTTCTCAGCGATGAATGACCAGAAGTCTTTCTGCAAATCCTTTTCTTGGCCTGCTTTATACTTGTAATCATTTTTAATATCAGAAAGACGGAGAGCCGCCCAGATTGGCAATATGGCGAATTTATCCATCTAAACGCTACCATATCAAAACAAAGCTGGTCAGTCGCCTAACCGTCTCGGAGGATGCTTGCCGGCCAAGAACCGTCGACCGCCACCAAATGCTCAACAGATGGTAAAGAGTATAAATACATCTGGAAGCATATGACTGTGTAAGGAAATATTAGGACGGAAATGGAAGCTGAACGGCGAAAGAAGAATATTAAAAAAAGGCATCAGGGAACAATCAGGAAGGAAGGTCACCCTGAGTTCTACAGGGGAGAAAAGTTTCATGCCGGGAAAGATAATGGAAGACTGCTGGGCTAATTTTAGTGTAATTTATGGTTTGACCTTTGGGCAAGAGAAATCTAGCATTATAATATGGAACAACACGCTTATCTGGTCCACGGTAAATTAGTTTGAAATCATTGAACATGAATATTGCATTTTTTTTTTATTTTATTTCTTGCACTTGTGAATTTATTATGCATTCCCAAACAAGACGAATGGATATTTCTTAAATTTCCAATTCTTAGCCTTAAGGTGCTGATGAAACCGAAAGAGACTTTTATAGAAAAAAAGTGCTGCTGTAGAAGTTCATAGCCACACCTGAAGGAAAGACTACTTTAATAAGCTTAATTCATGGTAAGTCTGCTTTACACATTTAGTTGCAAGTTTTAATGTGTCAAGTTAGGGCAATTTGATATTTAGAAAATAACACACTACAAAAAAATCATGCAATTATTCATGCCACTCTAAATTTGTACTGTCTGAGTAATTCAAGCTGGAAGTCCCTGCTGAACAGTCAAGCATAAACCAACATGAATTCCATATTGGTCCAGACTGGTTTATGCTGGTCTAGCTGGTGGACCCAGCAGTCAAAACTAAACTAGTAAAGCTGGTCCAACCAGCGTTCCCGTTTCCCATGCTGGGGACCAGCAAACCAGCACCAGCATCCCATGCTGCTCCCAGCATGCAAAACATACCTTATGCCGGTGACCAGCAAAGCTGGAATTTTCAGCAGGGGGCATGACCTTTGTGTTTTTGCAAATGTGCTGTCAACACATAGCAGCTAACAGATATCACAGAATAATTAAGAAGCCGTTCACAGGGGACATGCTCCTATAGTTTGGAGTGCAATTAAATAAAACAGAATGCAGGGATCTCCAAAGATATTTCTCAAAGCTAAAATGCTTTTAACTTTACATGGTGTCTTAAAAATGCTCATGGCTGGAGGCGCTAAAAAAGCAACAGCCAAAACATCAATTAAGTGCAACGTTTGACATACTGACAAATTCAACCTTCGATTTGTGGAATTTTCTATGCGAATACTGATTATATGTAACTCGTTTGATGAATTTAATTGTCATATCATGTATTTAATTCACTACATTGTGTATTCGATTGACAACCATACATTTTTACACTTGGATATATGGATTGTAAATCGCATCTGCTGCTTGTTTCATGTTTTGATGAATTTCCTGGAAGCAAATGTTTTCAAAAGCAATAAAGTGTCATCATTGTGCTGACAGATATATTCCCTGAGATGTAAACATTATTCTTTTAACAGAACATTGTTTTACAGCTGTTACTATGCAGGAGGTTGCAAGATTGGACGGGCGTGTGCTTTGTGATCACATAATGAAAGGTATTCATTGTTGCATGTTTTGATGTGTACTCTAGAAACAAATTAGGTGGGTGAAAAGATTTCTATTGTAAACCTTTATAAGAAATACAAATATGACGTAGCAACCACTGAAGCTTGAATCTTAGACCTTTCTAATAATGTATAGTTTGTCAGTATTAAATAAGGATGTGATAGCTATATTGTGCAGTAAATCCAAAACAAAGTAACTGTGCAATAGTGCCCGGATGCACATTAACAGTTTTTTAAAAACTGCCAGACTCAATTTTTCTACATAATGGAAAATATTGTATGAGTAATTTGAACTGCTCAGGGAACTGATAAACACCTTGACCCAGCTAACCTTATTGAGTTCAACATTGTGCTGTTATTAAAGTCAATTCTGTCTCACAAACACATCTGTCGATTCTTCATCGGAAAGTAAGATGTTCTGGGTTTGTCGTCAGGCTTTCTCATGCAGTTCCTTACACTAATTGATGGACTCATTGATCTTGGCAGTTTTGCAACTGAAATTCACAGTCAAACAGCATTTGTCCAAGTACTCAAGAATTAGTCTGGTTTGTTCAGTCTTATCAGTTTTCTCTCTTCAAGCACACATATGCTGATCGAGGCCCAAACCATGAGTCTGGAAGGATCGGTTCTGTCAGCAGAAGCAGTAACAGCTGATCTATGTATGTGATGCAGCATTAATGTCCCTGTAGCGCTCTGACCAGCTCTTATCGCTTGTGGCTTTATCTCTATGCGCCAGGCCCACCTCTTTGCACCGGCTCCATTGCTTTGCTCTACTGGCCAGAAATTTCAGGCCAACCACTGTGCTTTTTGACCTCTGAGCTCCCCATGTGGCCATAACTGTCGAAGAAATATCTGTAACTTAAGGAGGCTTTCGGCTAGGAGAATGTAACTATGCGAAGCACTGAGTGATGGGGCAATTAGATGGGTAAAAGAGGACAAAAACATGCTGTAAAAGCCTTGATATTTCACCTGTGCAGGGGAATGACTAATGTAAAGTGCATTTTTTTTTTGTATTTTGACAGTAGATCAGCTGTTTTCTAGCAGTGAGTCATTTTTCTTCTAAAAAATAATGTGAATAAAGTAAAAAAAAAAAAAAATACACAGAGTTTAACTGACTAGGTTCATATTTCTCTTTCAAGTTTGATTTAAAAATACATAAATAAATAAATCTGAAAAATAATTTCAATGAACTGGAAAACAAATTTAATAAGTGAAAAACAAAAATGAATGGCGGGGGCGTGATCTTATTTATTGGGATTTGATTGGGTTGTGAGAAGTTGGTGTCTTGGTGACATTAGTCAAATAGGAAAGCTATTTCAAAGGCAGAGCAAGTTATTACATTGTGATGAAAGTTTTTTTCTTTGAAATAATATGCTCTGATCAGTCATGCACAATAAGAACATGTAAATAAGATAATTAAATTAAACAGTTTCATTATAGTTTGCTATTTGCTATTTATATTTGTTACTAATTTGTATGATAGTTTACTAAACAAGTTGTCTCACTGTGACTGTAGTTGAACTATCAAATAGGAGTAGTTTGAAACTTGAAACATTAGTTTTAAAGTTTCTTCATCACTAAGTGAAACTGCCAGACTGTATTCGGATTGTCAGGTTTGGTTTGGTTTGCACGGATCGGGTTGTGCTATATTGTGAATAGTTGTTGTTGGCACAGCAGCAGAGTATATTCACAATTTAGCACAGTCTTAAGTGCCTTATTGTTTTTTAACTTTGATTAATGCATTTTTATTGCAACACTATCAACGCCGAAATGAATCTGCAGCAGTCATGCAAGTCAGAGCTCTCTTAGTTGTTTACGTTCAAACTGAGGTTAATAGTTGTTCTCCATGGGAGCTGTGCAGTGAGGTGAAGACAGGAGCTAGGTGAACATCGGAACGGTGGCTGTAACAGGTATTTTAGCACAACAGCAAATTGTATTGACGAATCAGCATCCAGGAACATAACTATCAGGTTTAAAATGTGGAAAATGGCATTCAGTGGACAATAAATCAAAGGAGAAGGAAAGTCATGAGCATAGAGCGCAGGACATGAATGCCAGAGAGGATACAATAGCTTGAAGCTATATTCATCTGATACACCAGCATTATCACTATGGCTTGTTCTATCTCTTTCTCTCTCTCTCTCTGAACAAGCAGCATTAGCATTGTGGGTCAAATTCACCAAGCTCTGTAATGGACTGCAGTATAAAAGGTAAAATATAAATAAATAAAAATATCATGCATTATATTTCGCCCTTGTTCCCCATTTCAGTCCTTTTACTGAAGGCCTTAGATAACACATGGAGGAAAAACCTCTATTCAAAACATCTTTATTATTTCTCTCTGAATGAATAGACTCATTTTCTACATTTTAATGTTTGTTAATATTTGAGCCTTCACTAAGCTCCACCCTGCTTGGTTAATGTTGGTCACCCAGATGAGCTTGACATAATGTGCAATGAAATAGTAAACAGTGCATTTTCAGTCAAATGTGCTCATAAAATTGATAAATTAAATGGATATCGTTTTTATCTATATTTTATCTATATATCGTTTATCTACCATTTTACTTTTAAAAATGTTCAATTATGCAGGGGGAAAATTAAATACAGACTAAAAGTCACATGAGATGAGGCAACGCCTCCTAAACGCTGTATTTGGCTGATTGCCCTGTCAATGCAATGAGTCTATCAGTCAACGTGAATGGGTCAAACTAATGGAAATTATTACTGTAAACAATTTACTCACTCGGATTTATTCACAGAACATATCAATGCAGATCTGACTGAAAGTAATCAGCTCAGCTCAGTTAAATAAAGCTGCACTTCCGTGCCTGCAACTACCATGACCATGTTATCAAGGATTTAGTTGACTTCTTGACTAATGGCCCAGAAACAGGATGAGGTAAACAGTAGCCGATAGTAGCAAATAAAAGCTACTCAAAATCAATTTATTGTACTTATTACAGCAGTCACTGTTGTTATTTTTGAAGAAATTATATGTAACTGACTCTTTTACATATAAAAACCTGTTTATATGATTTTTACAGATTTTTACAAAATCAGTAAAAATCGCATTCCGGGGGTAAAATCTGCCTTTTGGCAGGGTTCCCCTGGTAAAAGTTGCATTCCAGGGGCTAAATATCATGTTATTTGGGGTCCCTTCAAATCACGGATATGAAAAACAACCCGCGGCAACAGTGTTAAAGTAGCCCGATTTTGCGGGAAAACCGCAGACTTGGCAACACTACCAGTTGGGTTGTCTGTTTTCATTCCGTGAAAGTAGTCCAAACAAATCTACAGCACAATTAACCACTGTTTTTCTCTGTGCAACACACAGTGTTGTTTTGTTCCTGAATGAATTAGCGTTTATGAACGAATCTGTCGAATCAATGCTGTGTTCGAAATTGCCTATACCCTCATTCACTATTCTCTACAATACCCCATATAATATAATATAGTCCACTTGAAGGAGTGAATGAAAATGAGTGAGTGAATTCGGACACTGAGTGCGCTGAAAGGGCTGACGCTTTTAAATAGTTTGTGCTTGCTGTTTAATAATCATTTGAAACTGGCAGCTCCAGTAGTAAGATGAAAATATTTATCTTGGAAACTATGCATAAACCTTAATTAAACAATTTAATAATCACTTAAAAATGAAGTGATTTATACCTGTATGATATTATGCTGTAGCCACATTGGACCAGTCAGGTTCCATCTACTGGCGAGACACAAGAATTCATTCGGTGCGCGACTCTCACAGTGCATTATGGGTATTCGCTAGCCGATGAACATGCATCAGTTGTACACTCGTTATTGCAGTGCATTGTGGGATTGAATGAGTGCACTTGATATTGTTTCGGACAATATCAAGTGCAATATCATTTGTGCACAAATGGTTGTCCCCTCAAATAGTGCCCTATTTAAGGGTACAGGGGGCGATTTCGGACACAGCCAAAGACATTCACGTTTTGTTTATGAATGAATAAGTGTTCATTCGACCTACTTACAGAGAATGAATCAGTGTTTCTGAACGAGTCGGTTTAATTGATATATTGACCTATTAACATTTGTTGCCACCTTCTGGCTTGATGTAACCAACAGAATACAAAACTAGCTGTTTCTAACTATTCACTAATTATTTCAGCTGAATCTTTAATGCCAGAAAGGCGACANATATAATATAATATAATATGTATATATATATATATATATATAATATAATATAATATAATATATTATATATATATATATAATTATTTATTTATTTATTTTTCAAAATTTCTATTACATTTTTTTGTAAAACAGAACACACAAGACATAAAGTACATTCGAAAGGAACTTGTCTGGTAATATGCTGGATGCAGGGTAATTGACTAACATTTTTACATATTTAAATGTAAAATTTGCAGATGGAAGTGGAAGGAACCACTGCTACTGACTCAGTTTATGTGCACAGAGTTCAGTGTTTTTTGCACTGCGACTGGCTAAAGTCTCTAAGCGTTCAAATCAAAGGCTCATCACTTGTTAAAGAGATCAAGCAATGTTTGTCCATTAAAGTTTAATGCACACTTAAGTGCAGGAAATGAAGAGCCCCTCTTTTTTTTCATCAGAAGATTTGTTTAATCTGGCGTTCGCCTAATAAAATCTCTTTGATCCCACTTTCTCCTCTAATCAGGGCGTGCTCCCTATCGCTCGATGTATGAAGTCAGACCGACCCTTTCCCCTCCTCGTTCAAAGTGTCTGATTTGATTTCTGTTGACATTACGATACTGAAACCAAGTGTCTTACACTAATTGGCCCAGGTGGAATAACACGGCATCTGATTTCCGTGCTAGTTTTTACGTGGCTGCAACTTTTCAGGGTCGAGTTTCACATTTACAAAACTTAAATTTTTTTCTATTTTCCCCTCCACATTTCTGTCTTTATCCCTTCAGCTCTGCTGTCATTCACCTTGAAGGCCGCTGGATTCTTCAGATTCTACTGAATGACTTGAATAATTGTATGGTTGAAAAGGTGGAGATGGCACAATAGCGCTGAGGTTTAGAGGTCACACGTCTGTGTGTGGGAAGATCAGCCTTTCAGTGTCTTTCAGTACAAACATTGATATATTGAAACTATTATTGACTTTACAAACATGACCACTGAAAAGAAGTAATACAAAATAGAACCAGCTAAAAAGAAAGAAAGAAAAAAAATAAGCTAATCTTCTGCCAGTATAATCAGTTGGGGTGATCAAGAAAAGCACCAAAAGTAAGAATGTTCTCAATTTTAACATGCAGAGTAAGCCGGGGCTTGTTGTCATAAGTTGCCACAGCGGCTGTATCTCAGTAACTATATAACAGTTTCAGTCAAAAATTAAATTACACGAATGCTTGCACCTAGTTTAAAATCTTGATTTAAAGGGGAAATATCATGAAAATCCGACTTTTTCCGTGTTTAAGTGCTGTAATCGTGTCCCCGATGCATCTACCAACCCAGAAAACATAAAAAAAGAACAACCCAGTAACTTTGTTTTGGCAAGCCTTTCTCTGCAAGCATGTGAAAAAAAAGCCACTCAGATTTCGCTCCCCTTGTGACATACTAGGAAGGGGATCTTATTATAATATTACCGCCCCTTAATTTGCACGTTTCCACCCACTGCACCATTATTTTGTTTTCGCAAGTGAAAACGGTGTACCAGTTCTAAACCCATGGCAAAAGTTTGAGCAAAGCAGGCTAACTGTTCTGTCGCTGGCTGCACAGACGAGCACACAATACTATTTAGAGTCCTTCACAGCATTTGATAGCATACCTGTTTGCTAAACAGAGCCATACACACCATGTTAACGTCTATGAATATGATTGCTATGTATATGGGTATGTAAAATCCATACGGCTTTTGCACAAAAGATTAACATGATGTCACATACTAGTCAATGAGTTGAATCAACTCCACAGCAACTACATACATTTATCCACTAACCATTCAGAAACGTCCAGATGCATTCTAAAATTTCTAACTTCTTCCTGAGTCTCTCCATCAGTGTCCGACTCCGGTTTGAACAATGTAAGGCTGAACACCGTTACTGACAATCTTCATTTTGGCTGCATGAGATTCTCCAGCTTTGTTGATGTTGAGCAACCGAAGCGCAAGCTGTTAAAGCTCCACCCTCTTTTGGAGAGTTCATTTGAATTTAAAGGGACACACAAAAACGGCATGTTTTTGATCACCCAAATGGGGCAAATTTGACAAGATATAATACATGATCTGTGGGGTATTTTTAGCTGAAACTTCAGAGACACATTTTGGGGACTTATATTACATCTTGTGAAAAGGGCATAATAGGTCCCTTTTAAGATAATAGGTGTGTTCGACTTCGGCTGGTAACCGATTGCAGAGAGTTGCCGCTTGCAGTCAGGGAGCTCTTGTGGGGTTTGCATACTTTATCAGAGATGAAGTGACTTAAATGTAATATTTGTCAAATGCACTGAAGTTTCAGAGATGTTTTCACTCAATAATTTATGTAGGCCTACTGCTTAAAGGGTTAGTTCACCCAAAAATGAAAATGAAAAAGTCAGCTCCGAACCCGTAAGACCTTCGTTCATCTTCGGAACACAAATTAAGATATTTTTGATGAAATCTGTGAGCTTTCTGGCCTATGATAGACTGAAAAGTTATTACCACTTTAAAGGCCCAGAAAAGTAGTAAAGATATTGTTAAAATAGACCATGTGACTACAGCACAACGGGAATACTTTTTATGTGCAAAAAACAAACAAAAATAATGACTTTGAGTGAACTAACCCTTTTAATGCAGCATCTGTTTGTACAAGAATAAAGTTCAACATACAGTAAGCCTATACTATTTAAATACCAAAGTTGAAGTGGGGTCTATGTTTTTTATCAGTTTTATTTTGATAAACATGACACAATATAACATTGCAACAACATAAAAAGAGCTTTAACTGTTATAAAAACATGGATTTGTGAGCATTAGCGGAACGGAAGGTGTCCAGAATAAACACGAAACACACGTGATCGTTGTCATGCGGTGAATCCGGCCAATCGCGAAACAGCTGTGTCGTCATCAGAGCTCGTGCAGCCACTCTGGAGAGGCTGACTCAGCCGTCGGATCTCGAATTGCTCTTGCGGTACTTTGATGCCATACGTCACAGTGATGTGGCGTCAGCGCTGTCTCAAGCCGGACAAAATTTCTAACAGGCATGCACTGCTTCAAGTCAGCCATCGATCAAACTCGAACAAGTTGAACAAGCCTAATGTTTTAAGTTAAATCATCATCAGTAGTTTTGGATAACAAGTTTTTTGTTTTTTAATTATGTATGTAATGTTTAATGCTGTGCATGCGTTTTGTTTTGTTGTTTCCCTCTCCCGTCTGTCTCTTTTAATAGCACACAGGTGCAGCCAGTTACAGTTGTCAGAAGCAGATTGGTGATGGTGTTCCTGACGTTCGCTCCTCGAGTTCTCGTCTCCAAGCTCAAATGATCAGTTGTTTTTGTGTTGCTGATCATTTCCAGTGTGTAAATAAAATTGAGATAGTCATCATAAATGGACTATCTCAATTTATGATGACTACAAGACTGCTACCCTTCTAGTTTTCTGTATGGAGTCCCATGTAGGGAGGATGATGCCTGTTTATTTTTTCCCTTTTTCTCCTGTTTTGTGGTTAGCCAGGGAGGTAAGGTTATGTTGATTATCTTTGGTCCTGTTTCTTTTCAAGGTAAGAGGTTGAATTAGTTAGCTGGCTACTTTTGTTTATTGTTTTGGCTTTTCCCCTCCCAAAGCTTTTTATTGGTTTCCTAATTAAGTTATGTCTATAAAAACATCCTTTTTTATTGTATTTCCTGTCCCGAGGATCCTTGTTTAGTTAAGTTCATATTGGGAGACGAGACTCCGGGCACCTCTGTTTAGTTTGCAGGGTTGATGTGCTCTATTTCTAAACCCGTGTTTCTTTTACTTTTCAAATCATTTATTTTTGCGACTCTTAAAGGAAACTGTGGTGGAGCAGTTTTTTCAGAACTCTAAAACCCAAGTGCACACAAAAAACCACAGTGACGCACATTCACACAGATGCAAACCAATGGAGGCAGAAGCCTTTTATAACTGAAAGGTTTAACTATGTTCTCAGGCTGGGGTCACATATTTTACATTTATATTGTACATAATATTTGTTGGTCAAAACAATGGTATGATATTTTGGTAACACTTTAGTATAGGGAACGCATATAAACTATTAACTACGACTTTTCCCTCAATAAACTCCTAATTTAATGCTTATTAATAGTTAGTAAGTTAGTTGTTAAGTTTAGGTATTGGGTAGGATTAAGAATGTAGAATAAGGTCATGCAGAATAAGGCATTAATATGTGCTTAATAAGTACTAGTACATAGCCAATATCGTAGTTATATGCATACTAATAAGCGACGAGTTAAAAGACCCTAAAATAAAGTGTTACCAATATTTTTAAGTGCCACCATTTAACATTTTTGCTGTTACATGTTATCCTGAATTTTGATGAAAGGCAAAAGGCTGTTTAATGGAAAGTTCCATTGTGACAACATGAGATAAACATGGCACCAAAAGATCAACATCTGTATCTCCATCAACTTCAAAAAAGAATTTTTAATTTTTTTTTTTAATTAATTTTTATTATATTATTTTCAGTTCTTCTTCATTCTTGTACCACAGCAGTAAACAACTGAACTGATGTTCAAAACTGAATGAATTAAGTTGTTGTTGTTGTTGTTTTGGTTCATTAGTGATGGAAGTGATTATGATACAAGCTGAGATGAGCGGAGAATACAGGGGAGCAGGAAGAAATCATTTAATTAACAACGATAATAATGATCATTATCATTTTAATGATATTCATGCAAGCAAGTGTCTCATTTCACAAAATACATTGGCCTCATTTACTGGAAATGACATACAAAGCATGTTTAAGTTGTCTAAAGATACTGTTTTTCAAATAGATCTTTCAATTTCAAGCACAGTTGCAAATACTTTGTTAGAAACCGTTTGTTACTTAAAGTAACCATTTACCATTTAATCATAGAACAGCAACCAATAATGATTTGTTTTTTGATTATGATTTATGAATTTTGATGTGATTTTATTTTGAAATACTGCTGTTATCCTTTTAACACTGATCGTAATGTGGTATAAGAGACCTTAAACACTTTTGAACTCCCAGATATGCACTTTATTGAGGAATATACAGTATATAGTTTTATGGTAAAACAATATTATAATACACAGCATGTTACATAAAAACCAGATGATTGCTTAATAAATTTTGATGATGTCTTAGTAAATATATTATAAGAAAGACTAGGGCTAGTTGCCATATTGCTGACGTACGTTATAGATTTCACAAAAGGGAAATTTCTTGATAAGTCTTTGTCAGGTTCCATTCATGAAAACTCATTGCATTGGCTTATGTTGTCACAAAAGGTCAGTGTGTGTTAAATGACAATCTTTTTTTTTTCTTTTCTTTTTTTCTGGATAATAATGGTGTAAATTTTATAGCTCTTTTGAAGTGAAAACTTCAGAGTTTGATACAGATATTGACTTTCATAAAGGAACCTACCTTGAAAAATATTAACTAGAGCATGAAAAAAAAACCCCAGTCTCTAATACTGTATGCCATAAACTATAATATGCTATAATATATTATCTCAATACTCAATATGTATTTTTATACTATCTATAATCTACAGGCAATATGAGATTTATTATTCACTGTGAAACATGCCCTGGTCCATTAATGAGGCTGGTGCGCCCTCAGACACATTAAATGTCTTTTAATCAGACTGTAATTAAGGGATATGCATTAATAAAGCACTTTGTAAAAGCATCCACCAAGAGATCTGTAGGAAATAGTGTGCAAGCACAAACCTTATCAAAATATCAAAGATAACGCCTTGAAACAAACGGATGCAACCTTTCTTCCATTAATGATGAAGTAATGTCTCTAGAGACAAGATCAAGACTAATGAACGTACTGTATTACAGCATATTCCATACTCTGGAATGAATGTGTAACATAAACCATATTGTGACACTGCGACTCAGGGGGCAAAACTCAAGTTTTTCCTATGTTCCAAGTCAAGACAGTATATGGAACCAGAAACATCAATATTAGTTTTAATTATTCTCTTATAAAATTAATTAATGAGCATATTAGAGGATTTCCCAGAGGCACTGATTAAGGAACGTTTGAGTGGATGGGAAAAGCCTTTGTTCCATTTACTCTAGGGATCCCTTAACAAGTCTTCAGAATCGTTGTATCTCATACTGCATACAGTATAAGAAGATTTTTTACATTTTCTTAAGAAGATGTGAGGGGTGCTTGCCTTTGCAAAATTCACCACCATGGATGCTGTGAATGGTTACCAAGGTGTTTCTGTTAGGGATCTGTATGGAGGTGAATACCTTTGGAAAAGCATGAATGGCAAATTATAGTTCACAATTAAAGTTCACAATTACATATAATTAAATAGAGTAAATGTTATGCATATTTGACATTATTTCCAAGGGGAGGGCTTCGAGCTTAGAATTTGGTACCCCCCCCCCATCCCAGGTTCAGATAGAAATAGTTAGAAGTGAGGATATGGGATGGTGGAGGGATGCTGGAAAACTGTCATGAAACAGAAGCAAGTCTGCTATATACACCGTGTGCAGAATTATTAGGCAAGTGGATTTTCTCCAGCACCACCATTTTCCAGAACTGCAACCTACCTGGCAGTACGTTTTGGAAGATCATTTTTAATCCATATCTGCAAAATGGACTTTTCATAATGAGATGGACTAAAAATGAACTCCCACACCTTACTGCCAGATTCTGGAAGATAAATTCTTCAAACAGTGGTATAAGAGGATGTGGTGCTGGTCCTTCAAGAGTCACTCTCAATCTGTCTGTCTATAAAGCCTATAAAAACAGTCTTCCTGTGTTTTACAACACTTCTGGAGACTCAAGGTAGATTGCAGTTCTGGAAAATGGTGGCACTGGAGACTAAAGGGTTCCTGATGGTTTCACACTTAATTCTTTAAATATCTTTTTTGGCTCATTTTTCCTGTAAAAGTAAACCTACCTAATAAATATGTACACCTGGATATGAGGCGTTTTTCATTTCCAGCCTTCATGAACAATTATATATCACTTATAAATGATTAAATAGAAAATTAATAGTAGTTATTAAGATTGATGTAGATTGGAATTGGTAAAATGTGCTTGAAAAAAGAAAATTATCAGAAAATCAACTTGCCTAATAATTCTGCACATGTTGTATATAGGCTATACCTCTTCTCTCGATAATTGATTAACTGAATGTGCTTCTCCTGAACTTTAATAAAACATCATAACAAATATTCATTAAACTGAAAATGTGTAAATCGTGGTTGAAATCGCAGGGACCCCTAGAATCGTCTCCACCTTTCGCCCCGCTAGCGACGGCCCTGATGTGAACACCTAAAAGGTTTTACTGTATATATGAAGTGCCTGTCATGTCTTCTATGGTTAAGAGTGTTACATCAGCTTTATAAGGTTGCAATAAACAAGAATAAATAATTTTAGGGATTATAAGGTTATCTTCTTAACGGAAACTATAAATGGAAAAGAGTTAGATCTAAAAATGGGCTTTTCATTTAGTTTTAACCCACATTTGGTTTAAGCCCCACCACCTCCACAGCCGATTTTATCCTAATACATATACGGAAATAGATCATTTTGTCAATGCAAAAGATACATATACAGATAATTGCTTCCCTGCATACCTCTAGTTTCTATGCGATTACAAAAGCACAAATCAAAAGACCTCATGCCCAAGTTTCTGTTATATTCTAATAAGATATGCATGGTTTTGGCCTCACCAATTTTTTTCTCCCATTTTATGGTTCACCAAGTTGCTTAGAATAACAGTAATTGTACACCTCTTCTTAACAAGACACATAATTGAGCCATCATTCCTAGATCTCTGGAGCACAAGGGGTATGGGATGAGTTCTTGAGTTTCATACACAGAGTTAGGGATTTGTTCAAATCACTAAGCATATGTATGAGCAATAGTAATAGTGATGCTTGCCTTAGCAAACATCACTGATAATTATCTGCACACATCCGGTTCTAGAATTGAAACTACTGTAATCTTTATTTTCCAGCCTGTGCCCAAGTTACACATGCATTCACATTGGTGAGTATTTCACTGTGCATGTGAGAGATTGTTTACGCATGTGTGTGGTTTTGGTTGCTTGCATATCTTCAGTCCTGATGGGTGAAACTGTTTGTGTAGCCCTGAGAAGATAATCTTGCTTTATTAAAGTGAAGTGATGCATGTAATGAAATATAGTGTTGACAAAAAGCAGAGGTTTGGGGAGATTATGAAATTTCTCCTTGATTGCAGACTGCTCACTGTCATGTTGACTGTGGTTTGGGTGGGGGCTAATTATGCCTCAAAACACCCAAAGTCAGAATGCAAAGCTGGAGGGAGTCTAAAAGAGTAAACGCACTAAACCGTTTTAATTTAGGATAGCCTATTACATAAGAAACGTCTCAACAGCATTTGCAAACATCATTTAGTTACAGTGGCAAGAAAAAGTATGTGAACCACTTGCAGAATCTGTGAAAATGTGAATCATTTTAATAAAATAAGAGAGATCATACAAAAAGCATGTTATTTTTTGTTTAGTACTGTCCTGAGTAAGATATTTTACATAAAAGATGTTTGCATTTAGTTCACAAGACAAAACAATAGCTGAATTTATTAAAATGGCCCCATTCAAAAGTTTGTGAACCATTGATTCTCAATACTGTGTGTGGTTACCTGATGATCCACGACTGTTTTTATTTTTTGTGATGGTTGTTCATGAGTCCCTTGTTTGTTCTGAGCAGTTAAACTGAACTCTGTTCTTCAGAAAAATCCTCCAGGTCTTGCAGATTCTTCAGTTTTCAAGCATTTTTTGCATATTTGAACCCTTTCAAGCAGTGACTGAATGATTTTGAGATCCATCTTTTCAGAATAGAGTTTAGAATGTCTGTAAATGCCAATCCCAATGAGTCTTTTATATTATCTACATGGATATTAAAATCACTAACAACAAGGACTTTATCTGCAGCTAGTACTAATTCTGATAGAAAATCGGCAATTTCTTTGATAAAGTCTGTATGGTGTCCTGGTGGCCTGTATACAGTAGCCAGCACAAATGTCAACTTACATAATGTTACGTAAAGCACCATCACTTCGAAGGAATTATATTTGAAAGACTTCTGGCTGATACTGTAAATATTACTATAAATTACAGCAACACCTCCCCCTTTGCGTTTCTGTCGAGGATTGTGTCTATAATCATAACCTTGAGGGCTAGACTCATTTAAAGTAATGTAATCGTCCGGTTTTAGCCAGGTTTCTGTCAAACACAGCACATCTAGATTATTGTCTGTGATAATATCGTTCACAATAAGTGCTTTTGAAGAAAGTGATCTAATATTTAACAACCCAAGCTTTATCATTTGTTTATCATTATTATCTCTATTTTTTATTTGTTGAACATCAATTAAATTTTTACCATTAAATGGGTTTTGGAAGTTTTTTGTTTTTACTAATTCGGAGTACAGACACAGTCTCTATGTGATAATATCTAGGTGCGAGAGTTTCTATGTGTTGGGAATTATCTGACTTCTGTAACGTGAGGCAGCTAGCAGACGGTCGGTTTAGCCAGTCTGTCTGCTTCCTGTCCTGGGCCCCAGTTTGTCATGTTTTAGTTCTAAGACTATGTGCCATATTACTAGAGAGAAGAGCAGCACCATCCCGAGAGGGATGAATACCATCTCTTTTCAACAGGTCAGGTCTGCCCCAAAAACTTTTCCAATTGTCTATGAAACCTATATTATTCTGTGGACACCACTTAGACAGCCAGCCATTGAGTGATGATAATCTGCTAACTATCTCATCACTCCTACAAACAGGAAGGGGACCAGAGCAAATTGTGACATTGTACTTGCGAGTTCACACACCTCTTTAATGTTAATTTTAGTGATCTCCGACTGGCGAAGTCTAACATCATTTGTGCCGACGTGAATAATAATTTTAGAGTATTTACGATTAGCATTAGTCAGCACTTTTAAATTTGCTTTGATGTCAGGTGCTCTGGCTCCCGGCAAACATGTGACTATGGTGGCTGGTGTCTCTATTTTCACGTTCCGTGTAATAGAATCGCCAATAACTAGGGCACTTTCAACAGGATTCTCAGTGGGTGCGTCACTGAGCGGGGAGAACCTGTTTGATGTTCTTACTGGAATGGAAGAGTGGTGTTTTCCGCGTTTTCCTTTCATGGGAACTATCGACGCTACGTCAAAACGACGTAATGGGAACCCTCTGCGTATTGCGTCGTGAAGCACTTCTGTATCCAACCAATGATGAGACGAGACGTCAGAGGCGGGTGACGTCATGGACCAGGAAGCTATAAAGCACACCCAGAACAAAGAACGCTAGCTTCTGTTGTCTTCAGTAAGCGCTATTTGTATCTTTTGTGTCTTATTTGGTGTTGTTTTGTCTACCACGTCGCTGATATCTTCGTCTGAGGACAAGATTCAGTTGAAGCACATCACTATATATATATATATATTGTTCCAGTGTAGAAAACAACAATGGCAGAGAAACAAAGAGACACAGCTCAGGAGAAGCAGATTTTTAGAAAGTGTGTGCATCCCTGCACTAGATTCATCTCTGGTGGGTACACACACGAGATGTGTGTTATCTGCTTGGGAGCCGAACACGCACAGGCAGCTCTCGAGGGAGCTGTCTGTGTCCACTGTGAACGGCTCACAATGAGAGTCCTGAGATCACGGCGGGCACTCTTTGAGGAGAGTGCTGCGGCCGGTGTTCCCCACGGGTCTGGTCCCGCTGTTGCTGAGGCACAGCGAAGGCTGCGCTCGTGGGGTTCACAGATGGATCTGATGGAGGGGGTTGAGACGGGCTCTGCCTTATCTCTTCCCTTACCTGTCAGACCCAGTGTCTCTTCTCTGGCGGTGGAAGCACGCTCTGCGGTTTCTTCCCCCCGGAGAGAGGCACCGGCGCTTAATGTATCTTCCTCCGAGGAGGTTGATGTATTAAGCGTCGACCCTGGTGATGAGGAACCACCATCCTCATCACCAGCATATGAGGAGCTGCTGGAGGTAGTGACGCGGGCGGTCGATAAGCTCAAGATCGACTGGCCCACGGAGAAAAGCGACACAAGACCAAAAAGTAAACTCGATGAGGGCTTTCTCCCAGATTGGTCACTACCACAGCGTCGGGGTCTGCCGTTTTTTCACGATCTCCACACCGAGGTGTGGAGATCGTGGAATCGTCCAGCCCAATATCGTGTTTACAGCCCCCAAACATTCACATATAGTAATATTATGGGGCTGAAACACTACGGCTATGGGGCGATGCCTCAGGTAGAAGAGACGCTTGCGAGCTATCTATCGCCTGAGTCAGCATCGTCCCTCAAGACCCCGACACTGCCCACTAAGCCCCTAAGGACAACATCGGGCTTGGTGGGCAAGGCTTATTCGGCGGCGGGTCAGGCGGCGGCTTGTTTACATACCATGTCTATATTACAAGCCTACCAAGCTGACCTGCTGGGGGAGATCGATGAAAGTGGGGAAGCGACATTTGAAACGGTTCAGGAAATCCGTAAATTCACGGATCTTGCTCTCCGGGCCACCAAGGAGACGGCCAAGTCAATCGGCCGCTCTATGGCAGCCCTGGTGGCCATGGAGAGGCATCTGTGGCTGAATCTATCTGATATCAAGGAGAAAGATAAAAATGTCCTCCTGGATGTGCCGCTGTCTCCTGTGGGCCTGTTCGGCGATGCTATGTCATCAGTCGTCGACAGGTTCCAGGAGACACGTAAACAATCAGCGGCCTTCCAGAGATTCCTTCCCCGCCGCATTAATCCTCCCGAGACTGCCGGGCGGGGGCAGTCTCGGCCGGTAGCCAGCTCCTCTGCTCGTAAAGAGCAACAGAAAGCCAGCGTGGCCACCCGTGCTCCCCCGCAGAGAGCTTGGGGACCGGGGCGGTCAACGCAGGCGAGGCCTTCCAGAGGTAGAACGGATCTGAGGACCGTTATTATCTCTGGGAAAGCCTCGAAGAAATCCTGACGCCAGGGGTCCAGGGTTTCAGAGGGCAGTCCCCTCCGGAGAGGTCCTGATATTAAAACACCAAGTGTCAGCGCCTCTTCGGTGCCCTCAAGGGGCCGTTCTGCCAACCCTGCCACCCAGTGTGCGACAGGGCGCAGCGGTTCCCACCGATCCTCCGAGGAGGGTTGGTCACTTGATTCGTTTGTCTACCGGTGCGCCGGTCCAGACCAACGAGCCAAGTGCTCAAAAAACACCAGAGGCCAGTCTCGAGAGACTGGTTCCCTTAGTAGAATTTATGGAAGAATGGAAACTTCTCCCGAAAATTTCGAAATGGGTGCTGCTTATTATAGAACAGGGTTACAGAATACAGTTCAGTTCTCAACCGCCCAGGTTCAACGGGGTTCTTCCCACAGTGGTAACCCCAGAGCAGTCTCTGGTTATGGAACAAGAAGTTATGACGCTTTTGAAAAAAGGAGCTATAGAAAGGGTTCCTCCTCCCAGCAAGCTGTCAGGGTTTTACAGCTGTTACTTTATCGTTCCAAAGAAGGATGGAGGGTTGCGTCCCATAATCGATTTACGAGTGCTAAATCGTTCTGTACAAAAACTAAAGTTCAAAATGCTTACACTCAGACAGATTGTCCCACAGATCAGGTCCGAGGACTGGTTTGTGGCGATAGATCTGAAGGATGCATACTTCCACGTATCCATCCATCCTTCTCACAGGAAGTTCCTCAGGTTTGCTTTCAGGGGCGAAGCTTACCAATACAGGGTTCTTCCATTTGGCCTATCCCTATCACCCCGCACTTTCACAAAGTGCGTGGATGCAGCTCTGGCTCCACTGAGACTCCAGGGCATCCGCGTACTGAATTACATCGACGATTGGTTGATATTAGCTCAAACGGAGCAGCTGGCAGCTCAGCATCGAGATGTTGTTCTGTCACACATGAAGAAGCTTGGGCTGAGGCTCAACGCAAAGAAAAGTGCATTGGTTCCGAGTCAAATTACCAGCTATCTAGGGGTAGTTTGGGATTCCACCACGATGCGGGCTTATCTGTCACCTGCTTGTGTGAATTCCATTCTCGGGGCCGTGAATGGGATAAAGATATGCCAGTCACTCACTGTGAAACAGTATCAGAGACTGTTGGGTCTGATGGCAGCTGCGTCCAACGTGATACCTTTTGGCCTGCTGCACATGAGACCCTTACAGTGGTGGCTCAAGACCAAGGGGTTTTCTCCGAGTAGAAACCCTCTCCACATGATCAAAGTCTCACGGCGATGCCTTCGAGCTCTGGCCGTGTGGAGGAAGCCTTGGTTCTTGTCTCAAGGTCCGGTGTTGGGGACTTCTCGTCGTCGCGTAATGCTTACGACAGATGCTTCCCTCACGGGCTGGGGGGCGATCATGAGTGGTCGCTCGGCTCTGGGAGGACCATCAGCGTTCCTGGCACATAAATCGGCTGGAAATGATGGCGGTATTTCTTGCATTAAAATACTTCCTCCCAGACCTGAGGGACCATCACGTGCTGGTCCGCACGGACAACATGACGGTGGTCGCTTATATCAACCACCAGGGGGGTCTACGGTCTCGCCAACTGTATTACTTGGCACGTCAGATCCTCCTGTGGTCCCAGGAGAAATTCCTCTCGCTCAGAGCGGCATATATTCCAGGGAATCAGAATGTGGGGGCAGACGCCCTGTCGAGACAGGGGCCGAGGCCCGGGGAGTGGAGACTCCACTCCGAGGTGGCGGAGCTCCTATGGCAGAAGTATGGTCGAGCGGAAGTCGATCTATTTGCTTCGAAAGAGTCAACTCAGTGTCCACTATGGTACTCTCTAACGCACCCAGCACCTCTAGGGCTGGATGCCATGGTGCAGACGTGGCCGAGGCGACGTCTGTATGCATTTCCCCCGGTTGCTCTGCTCCCAGGAGTACTGGAGAAATTCCGCCAGGAAGGGGTCAGTCTAATACTGGTGGCCCCATACTGGCCGACAAGGTTTTGGTTTGCGAACCTAATATCTCTACTAGACGGCTCCCCGATGGAGCTTCCACTCAGACAGGATCTCCTGTCACAAGCGGGCGGTACGATACTCCATCATCGCCCAGAATTATGGAAACTGTGGGCCTGGCCTCTGAGGGGGCCAGGTTCATAGACTCTGGTCTCTCAACCGAGGTTGTGGAGACCATTCTCAACTCCAGAGCTCCTTCCACGAGGAAGTTATATCTATATAAATGGAAGTTGTTCGTTGCTTGGTGTAACCAACACGGAACGGACCCGGTCCACGCACCTATAAATTTGGTGCTTCAGTTCCTCCAAGGGAAATTCTCGGAAGGATTAACTCACTTGACACTAAAGGTTTATGTTGCAGCTATTTCTGCATTTCATGTTCCTTTAGGGGGTTCCTCGGTGGGTCGAGACCCCTTAGTAATACGCTTCCTCCGTGGTACTTTAAGACTGAGACCTGTGGTACGTACTAGGACTCCAGCCTGGGATTTGGCTGTAGTGTTAGAAGGGTTAGCCGAGGCACCTTTCGAACCACTAGAACAAGTTTCTGAGAAGTTCCTTACACTCAAGACCATATTTTTATTGGCAATCTCGTCTCTTAAAAGAATTGGAGACCTGCAGGCGTTATCAGTTTCGCCATCGTGTTTGGAATTTGCACCAGGAATGGTGAAGGCATTCCTACACACTAGACCGGGCTATGTGCCCAAGGTCCCCACTAATGCTTCGGGTCCTATAGTACTTCAGGCCTTTTGTCCTCCTCCATTTAGGAGTGCGGATCAGGAAAAACTTAATCTGCTTTGCCCTGTCCGGGCCCTAGATGCTTATGTTCACAGAGCTGCCCTGTGGCGTAAGACAGACCAATTGTTTGTATGTTATGGGTCCCCTAAGAAAGGGGGCCCAGCATCTAAGCAGAGGATGAGCAAGTGGGTGGTCGAGGCCATCTCTCTTGTGTACAGAGCAGCCGGACAACCATGTCCTTTGGTGGTCCGGGCTCATTCTACAAGGGGTATGGCGGCCTCTAAAGCCCTGGTGTCAGGAGTCCCCATGTCGGATATTTGTGATGCAGCTGGATGGTCATCCCAGCACACTTTTATTAGATTTTACAATCTAGATATTAACTCCACTCCAGGTTCAGCGGTAC
The DNA here is from genome assembly GCA_003731715.1 of Anabarilius grahami. Taxonomy (NCBI): domain Eukaryota; kingdom Metazoa; phylum Chordata; class Actinopteri; order Cypriniformes; family Xenocyprididae; genus Anabarilius; species Anabarilius grahami. The sequence continues at coordinate 2,492,964 of RJVU01051519.1, read as the reverse complement.
TGTCAACAAGATAACAGACATGTATTTGGCTGTACGGCCTAGTTGGGATAGCGTTCCCATCACGTCGTTTCGACGTACCGTCGATAGTTCCCATGAAAGGGAACGTCTCGGGTTACTTGTGTAACCCTGGTTCCCTGAATAGGGGAACGAGACGCTACGTCACGTTGCCGTACCCCGGCATACCTATGAGCGCTTACTTCAGACATATTCCAGAAGCTAGCGTTCTTTGTTCTGGGTGTGCTTTATAGCTTCCTGGTCCGTGACGTCACCCGCCTCTGACGTCTCGTCTCATCATTGGTTGGATACAGAAGTGCTTCACGACGCAATACGCAGAGGGTTCCCATCACGTCGTTTCGACGTATCGTCTCGTTCCCCTATTCAGGGAACCAGGGTTACACAAGTAACCCGAGACGTTTTTAGTCACATTTATTATATGCAGTTAATATGAAATAACTTTCTGTTCGTGACGTGTGCTGCAAACTCGTTTCGGAGGATTACATAATGTTAAACGACTACACTTTTAAACCTTAAAAATGAATAACATTTCTGTAATCGTTTAACCATTTTGTAATATTTAGTTTGTTTTCTGAGAGATACAAAAGGCATTTTTTCTTATGCAGCGAGTGACAATACAATAAGATACACCAAAACACAACTTAAATTCACAAATCACATCAATTTTATTTATTCGCTGTACTCCAAATATTTAGAATCCATATGTTTGCAAGGAACAGATCCAAATTCAGCCCTTTATCTGGCGATCTTCATCTTCATTCTCAGCAGCGGCCATCATGGTCAAAGCCCGCCCTCGAGAAGCGTTACGACATGGTTTACGGCACTGATTTTCAATAGGGTCTGGCTGCAGACTTAAGGGGCGAGTGGAGCTCCACTCTTGAACAGGAAATACGTCACCTCCACTAGTGGAGCTAGCTACAGCTATGGCCACTGGGCATGCGTACATCAATATTGCGTCATTTAATTACTGTATTTACATTATTGTAAGGTTAGGTTTAGGGTTGGGGTAGGTGTAGACGTTAGTAAAACACAATCTGCTAAGTAGTAATTTTATAAATTGTTATGCTGAGACAAAAATAAATGGTTATGGGTAGGTTTAGGGGTTGGTGTAGGATTAGTGGATCAAAATATTGTTTTAATGCTATATTGTTACTAAAATTGTAATTTTCCTACACATTTTTCTGTCCATTATGTTTTATTATTTTAATATTCTGTATAAAATGAGTATGTTTAGGTTCAGGGTAGAATCTCTTACATTTATCTATATAATTATAAAAGGGAAATTATACTTATGTCTTTATGACATGAAAGATTTGTAAATATTGCACTTTTTTTTCTGTAAAAACGTAATAATGCTACGCTTAAATGCTGCCAATACATCCATATTGTATGTTTCAGCACCTAACCAAACATACAAAAATTTATGTTTTGGCATGTTGTGCAAAACATTATTTGTTTATAATTTTGAACTCATTTTATGGGTTATGCTATGCTTACAAGTCACACTCACAATTTCAACATGCTTATCTATGTTAGCCAGATTCACATTTGGATTAAGCAAATGGAATAGGAATCAAACCTTTGACCTTAATGTCACTAGAATCTTGCTCCACCAGTTGAGCTATAGGAACTACTATTATTATGGTGTCATACATCAATTGGAAAAACATCGTTCTTCAACAGATCACAGAAAATCAAATGTTTAACTTTTAACTTTAAATGAATGAATGTGAAAATGTATTTAGGCCCTAAAGTGCAAGTGACAGCTCTGTGTATTGATCCGAGACTCTAGGGACTATTGCTGAGGCCATTTCCTCTTATAAAAGTGGCATAATCTTCAGAGTTTTGCCTACAAACTATTTCAGATAGTCGACATTTGCTTAACTGCTAGGGGTGGCAAAAGACAGATGAACCTCAACAGATTGCGCTTCACAAATGACTTCCTTTAAAAAATGTTACGCCCTCTGAAAGTCATGTCATTCGCACAGTGGTGTGAAACAAAATGAGAAGGGTTGAAAACAAAAACTAGTTTATTTAGTCCAGATGTACCCCTGAGAAACAGGCCAAACTGCTCATGCATTGCAGGATGTTATACGTTGTTGCCTTGGTGACAAACCTCTTCCTTACAGCAATGCTACTAAGCTGATCCAAGTGCACAGGCCTCTATGTTATTGTTTGGCACGATTTAATATACAATTTGAGATCCTGAGCAAGCGTGGGTGTGATAAAGGTTAATTCAAACACACACGCTCATGTAATCACGCACAAGCGAACACAAAACCTCACCGCACACACACGCTCAAGCGCAAGCGCATACAGACGCACATATAGACGCACGTTTAAGGCTAGACTATAATCTGTGATTACCAGAACTTTTGAGAAGTGCAAAGCAGGAAAATCTGATGAGTTGCAGCAGATTTTCCAAATCCCTCAGGTGCTGCCTCTCACTTATCTCCCCTGTGCCAGCCATTCAGCTGCCAAGAGCAGGTGGCACACTTTTTGGAGAAAATTGACTGTTTTAAAGATGTAGAACTCCTGGCGCCCTGAGGACAAGGGATTTGGGATGTGTGAGAGAGTGTGTGCATGTTTTAGTGCACGCGTGTATGTGTGTGTCAGCACAAGGTCTGTGATGATTATCTCTCACATTCTCCTGCCCAGCGGGAGTCTCTCCTAACGCCCTCTTTCTAAAGATAGTCTCAAATGAGAAGCCCTCCCCATCTCCCCGTCCAGATTCAATTTGGAGTCGGACAGTTCTGCCAGGTTAAAGCGAGATCTGAGACTGATGCGCGCGGACTGAAAAAAGGGGTGAGCCAGAGAGACCACCACCGGCAAGAAAGATCAATTAAATAGTAAATGAAAATGATCGCGGCTCCGTCCTCTCGTCTTTCTAGCCCGCAGATTTAATTTGGCAGTGCTGAGGATTAAAAGGCAAAGCTAGTCCTTCTTCCTTTGCAACAAGTGCATGGGCATAGGGTTGCATCATGGGATACGGCTCAGAGCAGCTGCTCTACAGCACATATGGGCCGGCTGATTTATGCTAATATAACCTGCGCAGCACACAGTCTTTTTCCCTACCTCTCTATCACTCCCCGTCCGGTCTTTCCACTCCTATCCTAATGGAAAGCCCCCCGATGCAGGTTGTGAGAAAAAGGGTCTCTCTTTGTGTAAGATAAATGAATTTAGCGCCAAAGCCAATTTGTCTAGGGCTCATCGTGCTGTCAGCTCTGATTTGTTCGTAAACGACTGTCTTAATCAAACACTGATCCTCAATTCCTCCAGGAGATTAAATGACGAACGGCAGGCCGCTCTCTAAACATCTACCATGCTTCACTTTTAGCTACACCCTGGGAATGAAAAAACATTCTTACTTTCGCTAATCACCATGTGAGGACATTAACTGTTCGCAAGCTGTTTACTGGCAATGTACTGCTACCTTTAGTGATATTATGGCATAATGTTCCTTAAAACTTTTACAGTCTGTGGTGCTAGAGATTATGAATCCCAAAAGTACCACTGCTAATTCTATGTACTACTTCTAGCTTAGAAATTAATAGAATAGACCATAGAGAATGCAAACACCCATCAAATAAATCAAAACTTGTATGTGTTCCATCAATTTGTGTTATTCAAAATAAATAAATAAAAAAAAAGAAGAAGTTTGACTTTCATCAAAATAACTTGTTCTACCCTACCTCTGCAATGACCAATCCTTTTACCTTTTCAGTTCCTCCGCTCCTACCATCTGGCTCCATTATGAAATGGATACTTTCACCATCCAATAAGTTCCTAATGAATAAAAGTTCAAGACTTCTCCCTCAATGAATATTCTGCTTCAGTAAAGAAGTTAAATTGGTCGAAGGCGACTTTAAAATGGCTGAGCGATAATATCCAGCCTTTTGACAATATTCAATATACACCGATCAGGAATAACATTATGACCACTAGCAGGTGAAGTGAATAACACTGATTATCTCTTCATCACGGCACCTGTTAGTGGGTGGGAGATATTAGGGAGCAAGTGAACATTTTGTCCTCAAAGTTGATGTGCTAGAAGCAGGAAAAACAGTGGTGAACAGGCGACAGGGTCAAGACTCATAGATGCACTTGGGGAGTGAAGGCTGGCCCGTGTGGTCCAATCCAACAGACGAGCTACTGTAGCTCATATTGCTCAAGAAGTTAGTGCTGGTTCTGATAGAAAGGTGTCAGAATATACAGTGCATCACAGTTTGTTGCGTATGGGGCTGCATAGTCCGTGACCAGTCAGGGTGTCCATGCTGACCCCTGTCCACCACCGAAAGCGCCAATAGTGGGCATGTGAGCATCAGAACTGGACCACAGAGCAATGGAAGAAGGTGGCCTGTTCTGATGAATCACGTTTTCTTTTACATCATGTGGATGGCCGGGTGCGTGTGTGTCGCTTACCTGGGGAACACAAAGCACCAGGATGCACTATGGGAAGAAGGCAAGCTGGCGGAGGCAGTGTGATGCTTTGGGCAATGTTCTGCTGGGAAACCTTGGGTCCTGCCATCCATGTGGATGTTACTTTGACACGTACCACCTACCTAAGCATTGTTGCAGACCTTGTACACCCTTTCATGGAAACGGTATTCCCTGGTAGCTGTGGCCTCCTTCAGCAGGATAATGCATCCTGCCACTAGGCAAAAATGGTTCGGGAATGGTTAGAGGAGCACAACAACGAGTTTGAGGTGTTGACTTGGCCTCCAAATTCCCCAGATCTCAATCCAATCGAGCATCTGTGGGATGTGCTGAACAAACAAGTCCGATCCATGGAGGCCCCACCTCGCAACTTACAGGACTTAAAGGATCTGCTGCTAACATCTTGGTGCCAGATACCACAGCACACCTTCAGGGGTCTAGTGGAGTCCATGCCTCGACAGGTCAGGGCTGTTTTGGCAGCAAAAGGGGGACCAATATAAGGAAGGTGGTCATAATGTTATGCCTGATTGGTGTATATCTCAATATTTATTTACTGAGAAAGGGGATCATTTTAGCCAAATAATAATAATTACATTTATAACATTAAAATTAAACTTAAAAAAATATAATGTATAACATTTTTAAGTGCTGATGCACACAAATCACTTGCCTGAGTTTTGAATTGAGTCACTGAAACATTTTGAACTGATCAAAGGAAATAAACCACAAATAAATAGTTTGTCCCACAACCCTAACAATGGTTTGGAGGTTTGATAAATGGATGGATGAATCATTTGTCTGGGTTTTGAACTGATTCACTGAAGTTTGAATTGATTAATGGATATGAATCAAACTCTAAACCAACTAGCATTAGCACTGTAATACTGAAAACTTACCATTAGTGCAAAAGTACGGAGCCCCGCACATGATATGCAGGAAAAAAATATTTATATTGTGGACACAAATGAACAATTTGTTCCCATGACTTACTAATAATGCATCAGCATGTTTCACTAATTTGCTCCCTCATTTTAAATAAATTGTGGCCATGTTATAATAATTTGTTCCCTTGTTTTAGTTAAACAAATCAGTTTTTACTACTGTACCTAAAAGATCTTTAAATGTAAATGGTCTCTGTTATGACAGGCTAGCTATTGATTTATATAGACTGTTATACTGCATGTGAACTTGCTCATGGTTGTGACGTTCTATTCATAATGGTTTATGAATGAGCGTTTTTGCAGATCAGTTTCAGTAATGCTCTATATGGACCAGGAAGGAAGTTTTGTGGTATAAACGTTAGAATATGTTGAAAAACTCAAAAGAGTTTATTTTAAAAGAGTTTCCCAGGATATGTCTCAAAGTCCTGCTTAAAATTTAAATGTATACAGTAATCCTTTGGCACAGAGGAGTCGATCTAACTTCTGAAGCCATAGGAAGCCTTCTGAGGTAAAGGTGGCAAAGCTCACATTCAGATATGCCCTCTGTGTATTTGATCTGTGTTTGTGTGTTGAAAAGAGTGTGCAGTGTGTGTGTTTGTGTGCTGTGGCAGCACCATCAGCTCTTACCATGCCCAGCCATGGCAGGTCAGATCTCATCCTTCCTGACAGCGTGGTATTTATGCAGTGTACCGCAGTGATGACATCTTATCAAAGGTGAGCCAGAGCTGCTGAGTTCAGGTTTACACAGACGGGTCACTCTGTGTTCTGTGCTTCTGTCTGCTTAGCACTTTTCCTCCAGGCTAATGGACATCAGTGCTTCAATCTCAAGGCCTCTTGGATCAGCATATTTTGCCCCTTAACAGTTTCGGGCTCCTTCTGCATTTTCGGCCATTAGTCTGAAGGGCAAGCGTGTTTGACCAACCACATAACTTATTTCCAGGGGCTTCAAAATACAATAACCAGGTTTGTCTGGTTAGCTTTAGAAAGCCAAAGTTAGCCGAAATGAATTTTTCTTAATTGATGGCCATTAATCTTAAATATTTCAATGGTGTTCAGGCCCTAATGAGTCAATAGAATACATCATCAATCCATCAATTGTGTTTTTGTCTTACCCTGATTCACTATAGTAAGCCTAATATAATTGTTTATACAACAGTTCGTTCCGGTTCTCGAATCTGATTGACTGAGAGGTCTGTCCAGCCATGCGATATTCTACCAGTATCCCCACGGGAACCGTTTCATCGTTTGAATCACTCCGCTTTCAGCATGCTCACAGCGAGTGTCATGGCGGATGAGCAAACCCACCATATTTTTATGGATACTATTTTTATTTTGTAACATTATGTATTTTTAAGGTTTTTTTAGGCGAGAATGTAGTTGTTTAGATCTCAGAAAGAGTCTATTAGTGATTTCGACTTCAGTGAAAGTTACATTAACATGCCATTAGATGGCAGCAAAGACTCTTTATGAGTGAGTGAGTCAGTCGCAAAGACTTTTATATTGGAATGGACTGAAACAAGGAAATGAGGATGTTGGTTTTACTTTAAACGACATCTTACAAGACGCAACTGACAAATGCATTATCTAGCGCTGTCATGGGAAATCCTCTTAAATGTTAAAACGACAAAGATATCGTTTTCCTCAGCGGACATCCAAACTGATTTTGTGACTATGAATATAAGATTGACCTGAAGAATATCAGCTAGAGAATGGTAATGCATTTGCTTAGTCGATCACTCTCTCATAATACTCTACATTTTACCAGCAGCTTCAATGAAGCGACTCAACGTTCCTTCGTTACTAGTTCTATTAGTAATGGAGGCTTGGGCTCAACTGTTAAACTGTCAACTTTAGATTTGAATCTGTGGCAGAAGGAAGCAGTTCCTCACAAAATAGGGTTTTTAAAGACTTGTGTCATCAAATTCATCAAAAATCACACTCGTAGTCATGCGATATGGCTCTATCAGCACAGCTGTGATTACCTACGGCCGAATCACAGCCTTGCTGATATAGAGCGATATCGCATGGCTACTCGAACTGAGGGATTTGAAATACTGTAAATGCGATGTGGAGATGGCGTTTTTTTTACTAAACACGTATTACTCAACACATATTACTCAACACTCAATTTTATTGAACAGATAAACTGCCATATGTAGCTCTATAAGTTCTAATTTCATTGTAAAGAATGATATATTCTGAAGGGCCATATTAATCCTCACAGTCACACAGAGCTGAAGCACAACCAAAACAATGTTCTTCCGCAAAATGCATGCAGTTTTGTTTTTAACTGCTAGAGGGCCAAATGTTAATAAGTGAGTCACTAAATCATTCATTCAACTGATTTGTTTCAAAACAGTCAGGAAGGAAACAAGTGTGTCATTGAATCATTCATTCAAACAATTTGTTAAAAAATGTTCATAAATATAGGAACGAAACAAGTGACTGTCTTCACGAGTGAGTCATTGAATCAATTATTGAAATGATTTGTTCAAAAACACTGAATCGTTCAGGAACAAAACACCTTTACTGTTTTGATCGGTGTTGCATCGGCTCTGCTGTAGCTTTGTTTGGAGCTATTTTCCTTGACAGAGCATGTATATTGTGTCCCTGTCTATCACTGTCTCTGTTTCAGTTTAAAAGACTGCAATATATACAGTATATAGGCCTATATATCAGGCTGCACTATAGAATAAAAAACTGAAAAGAACAAGAAAAACATGACCTGGATCAAAACTTTTGTCTTCCAGGCTATTTTCAGCTCTTCAGTCTTTTGAGGTTCATGATTTGGTTTCTCTCTCTCTCACCCTCCTCAGCCCTTTGCTCAATTGTCTTAGTCCATTTTCAGCATATCAATCATCCTCTGACCGTTTAAATCACAACATGTTATCAGCATTTGTCTGATTGGGTCATCAGTGTCCACAGGGACGTTTGAGGATGTGAAAATGACATTTCCTTTTACGGCTCTCTGTCGTCACTAAAGTGTCCTTATGACCCTTTTTGTTGATCAATTTTCTCCAGAGAAACCTGTTTGAAGCCAATTATCTCAAGTCACACAGAAGAAAATTGAAGGTTTATGACCGGATCTTAAGGCGAGATGGAGGCGCGAACACGTGGCCTGTAATTTTTTGAAGTATTGTTGAAGGCATCAGGTGGATCATTTGTCATCTTGATATCCATTAGAGTCACAAGGCATGTCCCAGCCAGTAATTCTCAAGGTAATTCAAGCACAGACTTGTTTGACTCTGTCCAACAAGGTTTGAAGTTGACAGTTTAGGACGTTTTGCCCAAAGAGACATTTAGACGTTGTTTACACACTAGATCTGCATCCTGGAGTGGAGAGACTGAGACAAAAGTCTGCACCATAACTTTGGTATCTTGGTGTCTTTTTGGAATCAGATCTTAGTTTCAGAGGTCCTATCAAAACTATAAATAAATCAGCATCTACGTATCATCTCAAAAATTACAGCAAAACTAGGTGCTTAGTATCCAAACAAGCCCATAATAAAAGACTAGCTAACTTGGTGGGCTTAGCTATAGCTGGTTTGAAGTTGAACTACTTGGACCAGAACGCCTCCACAAGCATCTTAAACCCTCATTAAATGTGCTTTTACTTGTTCGGTTAATGACCTTAGACTACATGACAGATGTTTAAAGGATACTTATAGATCTTATATCATTATGATCAAGTAAGCTAACAATAACAGCCTGTTATATCTATATTCAAAAACCAAAAACATACATTTATACACACATTTATATAATGCATCAGAAATGACATACACTAAATTAACATACACTACTTTTAAAAAGTCTGGTGTCTGTAAGATATATAGGCATTATATTGAGATCAAATTTATAATTTTATTCAGCAAGGATGCATTAATAGATCAGCATATTAGAGTGATTTCTGAAGAATCATGTGACACTGAAGAATGATGCTGAAAATTCAGCTTTGATCACAGGAATAAATTATATTTTATAATATATTGAAATAGAAAACAGTTCTTTTAAATTGTAATAATATTTCACAATATTACAGTTTTTCTTTACTGAATTTTTGATCAAAATAAATGCAGCCTTGGTGAGCAGAAGAGACCTCTTTCAAAACCATCTTTTGAATAGCAGTATATCTGTTTACTGTGTTGTTTTATATCAGTTGTCTTTTTCGCTTTTAAATGATTTTTAAATCTGATCTTTTTTGTCTTTTTTCTTTTATAATGTCTGTTTGAGGCACTTCCATTGTGAAATGTTCTATATAAATAAACTCATCCTCCCTTCTTCTTGAACAAACAGTCAATACACAATGCATTCAGTTCTCAGCGAGAACACTCTGGTAAAATGGAATTATTCCTTCCGCAGATGCGCAAGTTGTTCTTGCTGATACTATATTGAAAAAGATGTCTGGGATTCTGGGTGACTACAAAACGTTTAATCACGTTTCTCCCAACGTCCCAATTAATCGGCTGCCGATCTGTCACCATCCATCATAATCATTTTAATAGCGCCTCCTGTTGACCTGATCATCTGGATACCTGCTGCACCCCTTTTGCATTTTTCAGCCCATTAATTTAACAAATTTTAATTGTGTACATTTTTGACAGTTTTAATTTCCCCTATGAAAGTCAGCCTCTCTGCGTTAAGGATGGTGTGAGTGCTTTTTCTCTTTTTTCCCCCAAGAGCTGTCAAATATACATCTGGGTTTGATATAGCAGCGCAGGGTTTAAATAAACAAAGCAATGTTTGCCAAGCCCATTACAAGCCATTTTAGAGAAAAATCTTTTTTTATTTATTTATTTTTAACATTTTATTTTCACTAACTTTATAACCCATACATCTGGTGCTTTTTATGGTGTCCATTTGTAAGCGTGTTTGTGTGCGATGAGGTGGGAAGTTAAATTTTGGGAGGAACCTCCTCGCAGAAACACAGGAAATGAAATATTGGTGGTGGCAAAGAAAAGTGACACGTAATTACTGTGGACACATTTGGCTGCCTAGGCAAACAAATTCCCGTTAAATAGGTTTTGAACTGCGGTAGTGAGATTAATCACCTCTCTATGAGCACGGCCATATGTGCTGGATCAATCACGGCCCACATTGGGCAGCTTTGATGCAAATATATGCACTTATTTAGCCTTTGCTTTTATGTTTTCATTCTTTCGGTCAGAGCGGCCGCTTTCCAATCTGCATCTCTGCTGAATCCCATTAGCGTTTTAACAAAGGGTGCTGATACAGGTCATCTTAATAGGCCTGGCTTCAACCTTCCAGGCAAGAATTTTGCTGCCTCCCTGTTGAGTTTCTCCTTTGGCTTACAATCCACTACTTTCCTGGTGCCCCAAAAGTGTATTCATAGGGTGCAACATGCCAAAAAAGTGTATTTGTTGGTTTCCCATATGAGCCTTAAGCAAACATTAGCCATACAAACTGCAAAGTGCAAAGTCCTGGAGAAACTCTGAACTCTGTCCATAAACTCGACTATGTAATTTGTTTTTGCATATTAGATACATGCGTTATGCGGTAATAAAGTGCAACAGGGAACTCCTTTTTTTTTCAGTAGCCTAAGTATTTTTATTTATACATTAGGGATTTTATAAAAAAAATAAAAACTTAAATAAATCATTCAAACAAGCCTTAAACCAATCAGATCAATCTTGAATCACAACATTTCAGCATTTGATTGGAAGCAAANAAGTTTCATTGCAAATTATTCAAATATATAAAAAAAAAAAAATATATATATATATTTTTTTAGCTCTTTTGCCAGAATTCTGTTTCCAAGGTAACAGCATCGTCTCTGATTGGTGGAGCTCTTTTCATGATTATAGAGTGCAATAGTCAGGTTTCCAGAAGTGAAAAAATTCCATTCATTTTCTCCATAGGGAAATTGATTTTTAACAATAACTTATAAACCTTTATAGACAAACCCACTGTGAGCTACGAGGTTGTTAATCGATAGTGTTGCTTTTGTTGAAACCATCAGCCTGCATTATTCCCCCAAAAAATTTTTTATTTAAAATTAGTGTTAAATTTGTGGTGAAAAACTACATTACCCATGATGCTGTACAGAAAATTCTACTTATCAGAGTTGAACAAGCAAACATGCCAAAAGAGCTTTTTAGCTGCGCCTACTCCTATGAAGCACTTATTTTTAAATGAGTAGTTTTATATTTTTACATAGCTTTTAATTTGTTTCTGCTGTTTGCAACGTTAATGGGATTATAGTTCTTTCCCTCGCTAAAGTCGTTAAAGCCGTTTCAAATACATTTTTCTTCAAATCAAAGTTTGTAATGTTATGATTCACCTCGTAGCTGGTTGGCTTGGTTCATGGCTTATAATGTTTTAAATGCTTAGTTCTGTCATGAAACTCTAGATGGCGCAAGCTGATGAGTCCTTAACACAAACTGATGATATTCTCAGCGTTAACTACTTAGCACAAGCTGATTGGTTCCTGTCATATCTGCAGCCAATGAACTTGCCACTCACAACATTTAAATGGCTGTTTAGCATTCACTATAGCAGTTTGCAGCGTGCTTTCAGAGTTCCTCTGAAACCCTCCACCTTCCCCAGCTCCACCTGTATAGATCTGCTGTGTGTAATTTTTATATATATGCAATTTGTGCAGAAGCAGTATGTCTTACATATGCACAGCAGTGTATTGCTGTATGTATTGGCAGTACTAAGTTCCTGTACTTGCTCTGCAACGGCAGCAATAATCAACAGCAGCAGCAATTCAGCAGCAGCAATGCGGCAGATCTATTCCGCCAAGACCAAATACATCCTATTATGCTTTTTCACTTTTTCAACTTTAGTTAGTCTGTAATGTTGCTGTTTGAGCATAAAAAAGATCTACATGGTTAAACTCAAAGTCCATTCCAAAGGGAGATATTTTATTTAACAGAATCAGGCTACACACAAAAGCTTCTCCTGAAAGACATAGCCGTTTCCATTTTGTCGGAACAATCTGTTGTTTATGGATCACAACTTGTAAGTATATCTTTTCATTTGTATAGTTGTGTTTTCTATTAACAGTTCCAATTACAAGTTTTATGTAGTCGTCTATGATGTAAACAAGGAAAAGCTTTGCCTCCGCTAGCCTAACTAACATTACAGTAGTAATGTTTACTGTAGCTTTTGTAAGACTGTTACCCGCCCATTAGGAAAATTATCCATGATTTTGTGATCGATTACTGTTTGTATCACTATCGTTTTCCGACAAGTATGATTAAATGGTGGATAACATCATATCTATAAAAAAAATTACAAAACCACTCTGAAACGTCCTGTGAAATCCATGCTTGCAAAGTCTGTGCTTGAAATACGTTCTGCACGATTCTCATTTTTGTTGACATTTCAGGGTCTGAATCGGGCTTGAATTCGTTTGAAATTAACGCCATCCTTAATTATTTACATCAGAGCAGAACTCGCTGTTGCAAAGGGGCGTGACAAGCGCTAAGCGCTGCCAATCACAACACGCTGGGCCAGCTAACCAATCACAGAACATTTCAAATTTCGGAAAAAACCCCCAAAACAAAATCAAGACTTTGTAAAAGGTCATATCCATTACCATGCTAAAGAGTTGTCATGATAGAACTGTGAATTTTTATTTTTATTTTTTTTTTAATCCCTATGGGAGATTTAAATGGAAAAAATACTTCTGGCACCAACGCTGCTGAAAAAGTGGGCGGGCATTATTGCACTCTATAGGTAGTGTAGTTATTTCCAGGGGAATTTAATTTTCAATTTTTTTAATTTTTTTAATTTTTAATTTTTTTTAATTTTTGAAGTTGAAATCACATTGTCTTGGGTTCATTGACTTTCAAAGAAGTGCATGATAGACCAACCATAAAAGCCATTAGAGCGTACATTTAATTTAATTAATAAAAAACACGCATACCAGTAGAAAGAGGAAAACTGGGACATGTAAACAAACTAAAAACAAATGTTCCTATCTCTGCTACTGTATAACTTTCAGTGCATATTTATTCCCCTCTGAATCAGACTGAGGTTCTAAATAAATTTCTTCAAAATATCTCTCCATCACAAACCCTTTCACTTGAGCATTTCTTTTTAAAGTGGAAATACTCAAAACACAGATGGGGTAACAAAAATCATAGCGGGAAGCACAAGAAGAAGATCTTTCTGCCTCCAGAAAAATAAATGCAATAACGCTCTTAAAAACAGCAGGGGAGAGATCAAGTATGGGCCGCTGCATTTTGGCAGCAAACCAAGCACATTCATTCTGATCTGTTACCTTTGGACACTTCTAATAGCTCCCCATTCAGTATATCAACTATAAAGATTGAACAAATATGCTGGAGAGCAGTGATTTCTGTATATGCATCAGTCAATACTAAGGTTGACAAAGTTATTTTAGCAACCCTTACGAAAAAGAAGTTTGGTTCAAGTGTGCTATTAGTATACTTCTTTTAAACAAAAAAATAAGAAAGCATAATTTCAGTCTACTTTTTATGTACTTCTTAGACATACTTTATGTACCTCTCAGAAATATACTTAAAATTGCACTAAAGTATACTTGACTTATACTGACAGAAAAGTCTATGTATATATGGCCTATACTTGTACTCAATCTTTTGATCGGGATATACTTAAAAGTATAATTAAGTATTCTAAGTATACTTGGCTTGTAGTTGTGTTTACTCTTTTGATTGAGTAGCCTAAACATACATGTTCCTAATTTACATTTATGCATTTGGCAGACGCTTTTATCCAAAGCAACTTACATTGCATTATACTATACATTTGTATCGGAGTATGTGCAATCCCTGGGATCGAACCCATGACCTTGGCATTGCTAGTGCCATGCTCTAACCACTGAGCTACAGGAAAGCTATAATTCTGAGAATCTGTATTTTTGTGTAGGCTAGTCCACTGGTAGTGTACATAGGAATTTACTTCAAATCTACTTTACTCTTTCCCTGCCATTGACTTAATTTTCCATGTTTTCACTGTTATACGGTAGGGGGCGCTATTATGCATCTTCTGAAATAGTACAGAATCTCTGGATCAAAACACAGGTGAAGAAGAAGCAAAAACAAGTGATTAAGCAAATGTGTAATAACGTGATCAAGTATTAAACAGCATATAAATCAAAACTGCCTATCTTTACAGAATGAAATGTCATCCCAGCAAGGGTTAACAACTGTGAAGCTTCGGGGGTGCTGATGAAAGCGATCTACTCCATCTATGGTTTGATCATTATTCTGAATCCAATCCATATGTAGTCTTTGACAAAAATAAAATTTTATCAGCTTTTTGTTTAAAATGTTTTTTTAAATGAAACTTAGCCACATTCAAGTGTTGATAAAAAAGGATGCAAGAAGCCAGATTAAAAGGTTTTTAAACTGGAAAGAGTTAAAGTACAGTAAAAGGTTATAGGCTAGTTCAAGTATAAAAAAAATTAATACCTAAATAGGAACATAGTAGTATACTTAAAGTGCAAAAATAATATAAATATGATGTTATGTTCACTTAAACTTACAAGTATACTTGCAGTATAAAGCTACTAAACTAGTTCACTGAGAGTATACTTCAACGTGTACTTTCATAAACTAAGAAATGTGCTACAAGTATTTGACTAGTAAACTACCAGTATACCTATAAGTTCACTTGTAGTATTTGCAGTACAAATGAAAAACTTTTGTAAACTAGTTGTGTAATCAAAGTTTACAACTGTTACACTTAAAAGTATACTTTTTTACACTAAAAAGTGGGCCAATTTAGTCCCAAGTAGTACTGACACAGTACACTTACGAATATACTAGTATTACTAGTACTGTACATTGATATAAGTATACTTACTAGAAACCCGATTCCAAAAAAGTTGGGACACTGTACAAATTGTGAATAAAAACAGAATGCAATGATGTGGAAATGTCAAATTTCAATATTTTATTCAGAATACAATATAGATGACATATCAAATGTTTAAACAGAGAAAATTTATCATTTTAAGGGAATAATAAGTTGATTTAAATTTCATGGAATCAACACATCTCAAAAAAGTTGGGACAAGGCCATGTTTACCACTGTGTGGCATCCCCTCTTCTTTTTATAACAGTCTGCAAACGTCTGGGGACTGAGGAGACAAGTTGCTCAAGTTTAGGAATAGGAATGTTGTCCCATTCTTGTCTAATACAGGCTTCTAGTTGCTCAACTGTCTTAGGTCTTCTTTGTCGCATCTTCCTCTTTATGATGCGGCAAATGTTTTCTATGGGTGAAAGATCTGGACTGCAGGCTGGCCATTTCAGTACCCGGATCCTTCTTCTACGCAGCCATGATGTTGTAATTGATGCAGTATGTGGTCTGGCATTGTCATGTTGGAAAATGCAAGGTCTTCCCTGAAAGAGACGACGTCTGGATGGGAGCAAATGTTGTTCTAGAACTTGGATATACCTTTCAGCATTGATGGTGTCTTTCCAGATGTGTAAGCTGCCCATGCCACACACACTCATGCAACCCCATACCATCAGAGATGCAGGCTTCTGAACTGAGCGCTGATAACAACTTGGGTTGTCCTTGTCCTCTTTAGTCCGGATGACATGGCGTCCCAGTTTTCCAAAAAGAACTTCAAATTTTGATTCGTCTGACCACAGAACAGTTTTCCACTTTGCCACAGTCCATTTTAAATGAGCCTTGGCCCAGAGAAAATGCCTGCGCTTCAGGATCATGTTTAGATATGGCTTCTTTTTTGACCTATAGAGTTTTAGCCGGCAACGGCGAATGGCACGGTGGATTGTGTTCACCGACAGTGTTTTCTGGAAGTATTCCTGAGTCCATGTTGTGATTTCCATTACAGTAGCATTCCTGTATGTGATGCAGTGCCGTCTAAGGGCCCGAAGATCACGGGCATCCAGTATGGTTTTCCGGCCTTGACCCATACGCACAGAGATTGTTCCAGATTCTCTGAATCTTTGGATGATATTATGCACTGTAGATGATGATAACTTCAAACTCTTTGCAGTTTTTCTCTGAGAAACTCCTTTCTGATATTGCTCCACTATTTTTCGTGGCAGCATTGGGGAATTGGTGATCCTCTGCCCATCTTGACTTCTGAGAGACACTGCCACTCTGAGAGGCTCTTTTTATACCCAATTATGTTGCCAATTGACCTAATAAGTTGCAAATTGGTCCTCCAGCTGTTCCTTATATGTACATTTAACTTTTCCGGCCTCTTATTGCTACCTGTCCCAACTTTTTTGGAATGTGTAGCTCTCATGAAATCCAAAATGAGCCAATATTTGGCATGACATTTCAAAATGTCTCACTTTCAACATTTGATATGTTATCTATATTCTATTGTGAATAAAATATAAGTTTATAAGATTTGTAAATTATTGCATTCCTGTTTTATTCACAATTTGTACAGTGTCCCAACTTTTTTGGAATCGGGTTTGTACATAAAGTATACTTAAAATATACTTGAATCAATCAATCTATCAATCAATAAATCAATAAATCTATCAATCAGTAAATCTATCAATCAGTAAATCTATCTATCTATCTATCTATCTATCTATCTATCTATCTATCTATCTATCTATCTATCTATCTATCTATCTATCTATCTATCTATTTGTCTGTCTGTCTGTCTGTCTGTCAATATGCAAAAATGAAATGGCCTGAAATGGGGTAAAAAAAAAAAATTAAAAAAAAAACACAACAGGAAAAGAATAAAAAGATCACGTTTTTGACTTCCTGTTCCTTTAGTTGTCAGAGTTATTTTTATGATTTAGAAAGTATTCCCAAAGCCGTTTTCTTCCAGACCGATGTGCTAATGATTTAAACAATGCTCTGTACATGCTGTGATATCTGCCAGCGCGCCACAGAAGAAAAGAGAAGAACTGTCAAGAGTGAAAAGCTTACAGACGTTTTTATGCATGTCTTCTACTCAACTTCCTCAGAGGAAATGAAGGAATCATAGGCAGCAGTTAAGATTAGTATCTGAAATAGAGATGTCAGGACTGTAATTTAATGAAATCTATCTTTGGGAATATTCTCTACAGTCTTAGATTATTCAGGTTCATTTCTGTTAGCTGCAGCGCTACAGCAATTCCCGGCCGGTAATTCTCGCTCTGCCCATTACCGCGACCCCTTTTCCAGGCGGACAGAAGATAACAATAATAATGTAATCTATAAATTACAGGCTGCATTTTTAACATGTGTGTAGCTTAACAAATAACTCACAGGCCTTCCACTGACTCTAATATCTTCAGGATTCTCTCAACAATCTTCAGAGGACATTGTACGGAGTAAACAGCATTTCTTATTAATGTACATTTTGTAAATGTGTGCCAGTGTGATTTCTTTGCTAATTAATGGCGCTCTTTTAGAATGTCAGTCCAATGCAACATCGAGTTATTTATCTGTGAAACATGCCATGAACGCACAGGGATTCTAGTTAAGATATTGAATTCTCTTTAACATAGACTTAGCCTACCACTGTGCTTCTGTAATGTTCTTATAATCGCACAGTGGATGATCAAGAACAACCGCTGTTGCCTATTTCTCTACAATGTTTAGCATAACTAAAGTTGGTGGAAAACGTAGCGGCAGATTCCCTCTGGGAATGTGGCAAGCAGGTCGCATGTGATCCATCTGGCACCAAGTGTCAGAAGAGCAATAAAAGAGAATTTCCAATCAGATGAGCACAGAGGAGAGAACAGACCATTAACAAGGCAGCACGGGCAGTTCATGTGCTGTTGCACAATTGCTCTCTCTTCAAAGGGTTGTGTTATAGGGTTTGTTAGTTTACTAGAATGTGGGAATTTTGTCATTTAATTATCACCTTCATATATTTTTTTCTTTCTTTGAATAATATCCGAGATAATTAGCTTGCTACATATAACAAAGAAGCTCGCAATTCTGAGAAAGTCAGTCTTTTTTCCTCAGAATTGGACTCTATATCTCACAATTCTGAGAAAAGTCAGAATTGCAAGAAAAAAAAACATTAATTGTGAGATTAATTCTAGCAATTCTGAGAAAAAAGTCATTCGCAATTCTGACATCATAACACACAATTGTGACTTTATATCTCTCAAATCTGATTTTATAACACGCAATTGCGACTTTATCCCCCGATTTCACAGACAAGGCTTAAGCTAGTCCTAGACTAAAATGCACGTTTGAGCTATTTTAACTGAAAGAAACTTCCACTGACATATCTTAAACTATGTCAGTGTCATTGCTTTGTCTCTTGATACACACCAATAATGTTTTTTTCTAAGGCATGTTTATAAAAGTTACATAAATGCCATAATTGAACTGTGAAACCAGGCCATTATCTCCAAACTCTGACTTTATATCTCCCAATTCTGACTTTATAACACACAATTCTGATTTTATAACTTGCAATTGTGACTTTACGTCACACAATTCTGACATTATAACTCGCAATTGTGACTTTATATCACGCAATTCTGACTTTATAACACACAATTGCGACTTTATTTCACGCAATTGTGAGAGTGAGAATTGAGAAATGTAAACTTGCAATTGTGAGAAAAAAAGTCAGAATTGTGAGATTAAAGGTCACAATTTTTTTATTCCGTGGCGGAAACAAGCTTCCGTAGTTTTCAACATTGACAATAATAATAGTAAATGTCTCTTGAGCACAAATAAGCATATTAGAATGATTTCTGAAAGATCATGTGACACTGAAGACTGCAGTAATGATGGTGAAAATTCAGCTTTGCCATCACATGAATAAATGATTTTGAAATACATTAAAATGTTGGGTTTTCATGTTTTATGGGGACTTTCCATATACAGTACATATAAAGATTTTTATACTGTACAAACTGTATATTCTGTCCCCTAACCCGAACTCTTAGAACTCCTACCCAGCACAGAAAACTTTCAGCATTTTTACATTTTCAAAAATCATCATTCTGTATGATTCACTAGCTGTTTTCCTCATGGGGACCCAAAAAAAAAAAAGAAGAAGAAGAAAAAAAAAAACCCCACAAGGTCAAAAAATACTGGTATTACTATCTTTGTAGGGCAGGGATGGGCCAACTTTGGTCCTGGAGGGTCAAACATATTTTGTGTTTCAGAAAGAAAGTCATATCATTGGGTGTCATGAGGATTTTTGGGTGAACTATTCCTTCAAGTAAAGACAGATCGCTAGGACAGCCTCATACAGAGCTGAGCAGAGAACCGTAGAAAGGATCTGTTAATAAAGAGCAGTGATGGTTTTATTGCTATACCCTTTTGGGGTGGA
>RJVU01051519.1:2453332-2468332 GCA_003731715.1 Anabarilius grahami | reverse complement strand
AGAAAGACTATGCGCCTGAGCATATGCATTCTTTTACAGAGCACTCGCGCAAAACACGCATGCCTATCCACCTTATTTTTACAGTTTACTGCACGTCAATATTCTTCTCGTTATTTCCCTATAGCCGCTAATAAATCGGAAGTCTCACACATTCACAGAAAACACCTTACCTTTGCGTTGAAAAATAAGGTGGATAGACTAAACACGTAATACGCATGTGCATGCATCACCGTTTTCACAGATTTGCGTTTTTGCAGTTTACACGGACATGATAACAGTATCGCTTTCAAAAACTTGCACTTTGAAACCCGTTTTCAAAAGTTTGTGTTTTCAGGCCCCCAAAATGCTGTTGTCGTGTAAACGAACGGCCAAAAACACATAAAACAGTTTTCCGTTGAAAGTTTTAGTTGAAAACTGTGTCGTATAAATAGCCCCTAAAAGTGAAATGAATAAGCCTCAGGATGAAGTAAATGGAAATTCATGCCTTTACAGTAGAGGGCGCAGCTCAAACAAACCTTCACATGTTCACATTTAGCCTAGAACTACAATATCCATCATGTTTACACAGCGATGCACCTTTACTCCTGATTTTTCTCAACAGGAGAACTGTACGGTGGCCCAGTAGTGCACAACACAACGCAATTTAAAAAAGCAAACATAAGTTCACAACACAACGAAATCGAGCCTCAACACAACGGAATAAGGCCACAACACAACAGAATAAAGCCACAACACAACGGAATAAAGCCACAACACAACGAAATAAAGCTACAAGACGAGAATGCTCCCGACCACTAGGGGGCTCTCAGAGCTCGGTAAAGTTAGATTTCCTTGCCAATGTTCTATAGAGTCGGCAGTAATACCACGATTAGTTTCAACAATATGTAACCACTGTATAGCGACATGAAATATTAATTCAAAATCACCTACGTGCAAAATAGCTTCATATTTATACCTGTGAATGATTTGACTTGCTACCACAGCGCATGATGAAGGGAATGTCTGCCAATTCCACCAAGTGGTTAAAACTTATTATTTGTAGTCATTATAATTACTTTTAACATTTAAAAACAGACATGTTCAAACTCCAAAGCTTGTAGTAGGTTTCTATTGGTAAGACTGACTTACTACAGGTGACATTTTGACAATACATACAGGGACGTATTTCACCTGTCATAAGTCAGTCTTAGTAAACTACTACAAGCTTTGGAACATGAAAAAAACCCTTTAAGTGAATTACAGTAAAAAATATGTGTAAATAAATTGTGTACATAAAAGAAGGTATTGGCACAATTTCACCTGTAGCAATCAGTCTGGTCACTACTACAACCTTTGGAACAACAACAACAAAAAACTTTTGGTGAATTACAGTGAAAATAATTATTTATTGTTTATTATACATGAAGGGAGGTATTGACAAAATGTCAAAAGTAAGTCAGTCTTACCAACAGGAAGTAACAAGTTTTGGAATTTGAACATGTCTGTTTTTAAATGTTAATCAAAGTCATTGTAATGAATACAAATTATAAGTTTTAACTACTTGGTGGAATTGGCAGACGTTCCCTTCATCATGCGCTGTGGTATCGCGTCAAATCATTCACAGGTATAAATATGAAGCTATTGAGCACATCATTGATTTTGAATTAATATTTCATGTTGATATGCAATGTTTACATACTTAAAACTAATCATAGTATTGATATCTTTGTAAGACTGCCGACTTTCTAGAACAGTGCAAAAAAATCTAACTTTACTGAGCTCTGAGAGGCCCCTATGGTCGGGAACATTTCCGTTGTGTTGTGGCTTGTTTCCATTTTGTTGTGGCTCGATTTCGTTGTATTGTGGCTTTATTCCATTGTGTTGTGAACTTATGTTTGCTTTTTTAATTTAGTTGTGTTGTGGCTTGTTTCCGTTGTGTTGTGAACTTATGTTTGCTTTTTAATTTTGTTGTGTTGTGTTTAATTTAGTTGTGTTGTGTTTAATTTACTGTATTGACTGAACTGTCAGTCAATACAGTAAATGAGAAAACAAAAGAAAACTTGCATTACTTTTTTGAAAAAATAATATTTTGTTCATTTTAATAAATGTAAAAGTAATGCATTACTTTAGTTACTTAAAAAAAGTAATCTGATTATTTAACTTGTGTAACTTGGATGTTATATGTTACCCACAACACTGTGTGTGTGTGTGTGTATGTGTGGGCATGTTTTTGTGAAATATCAGGACACAAATGTGTATAATGACATGGGTATGACATAGGTATTACAAGGAGAGGGTGACTTATGAGGACATTACCCATGTCCCCACTTTTCAAAAGGCTTATAAATCACACAGAATGATTTTTTTGTGAGAAAGTAAAAGTGTGCACAGTTTCCTGTGATGGTTAGGTTTAGTGGTAGGGGTAGTGTAGGGGGATAGAAAATACGGTTTGTACAGTATAAAAACCATTACGCCTATGGAATGTCCCCACATTTCACAAAAACGAACATGTATGTGTGTGTGTGTGTGTGGTGTATATATATATATATATGTATGTATAAAGTAAATGTCATGGCTTCACCAGGCTCTCCCCCTCTGTCCCAGTCTACACTTAACTCACACTCACCAGAGTAATTATAAGCAACACCTGTCACCTATCACCTGCCAATCAAGGAAGATATATAACATAGACCCTCACATTCAGCCATTGTCTGGACTCAATTGTGTATACATTGCTACAGACTCTCTCCATGTCTGTAATGTTATCCTGTGTTTTCATCATCCTGTTCCTGTTCTGAAAAACAGAAATAATATTCAACATTTAATCCTTCAAATATCCATACTTTTGACAGAATGAAGTGTAAATAATATGAAACAGATTAAAAATGGAAATGTTGTTATTTTCAAAACTAAAGTCAGTTAAGTTGTAGAACATATTTTAAGCTGCAGTCACCTGCTACAATCTCACTTGAATTGACTTAAGCAACATCCTGCTGACATCCTGCCATGAGGTGATGCAACCTAACAGCAATGGTGTAATAGCTTTGCGGTAACTCCGATGCCCCACCAAAAGTCACCTCATCGATCCAGCCAATAAGGACAGGAGTCATGTTTCACCCCTGATGAGGAAAGATGAAGGAAGGGAAACAACCTCCAAACCCTTGTGGAGCAAATGTTTGGTCCTTGTCCTCTTTCCCCCTTCTTTGATGATTCCATTGGGGATCATCGCCCTGCAAGGTGACACAGGATGAGCTCCGGTTTCACGTAGAAGAAGTTACACACGTTTAGTGGGTTTTGGGATGATGTGTGGAATTCCCAAAGGAGAGAAAACAGAAACAGCAGAACACCTCCATCTCTCTGTGTGTACCATCTCTCAGAAAGGGCAAAAGGAAACACGGCCCTGGCATTTATATGCTTCAGTGACACTGTTTAGTACATGCTGGACACTATATACTGGATACTATTAGTAAAAATGTATGTAGGTTTGGCTTGTTAACATAATATAATTGAGGTTGTCACACGACCTCACTATGTTGCATATTTAATTCAGTTCTAATTTTTAAAATTTAATAAATATACATATTTTGCTTTTGGCAGTCTGATGACAAAATGTATTTTATTATGTTAAGAACAACATGTACAGTGGCCAGCTACAGTTCGTCTTGCTTTTATGTGCTGTTTAGGGGTGGGCTTATCTGAAATTGGATGGATGGATGGATGGATGGATGGATTGAAGTTTTTCATCTAATATTTATAATAATAAATCCAGTTTTATTTAAATTAGAGATTTTTATTTTTAGTTAATACAATAACTACACTACTCCAAAGCAGTAGTGTGTTAACCAACCACGCAAATCATGCAGTTGCGTGGGGTGGTTTCAGATCTTCTCCTTGTAAACGCCGCCTATTTAATTTCATTAACATATAAAAGAGCACTGAACCAGTCGACAATTTACTTGAGAATGGAAAGAATTGCCAAGATTTTCAAACAGCCTACCTGCAGTACTCCGACTCTCTGCCACAAGGAAAAGTGTGTAAGTCTGCTTAGACGTCACACTAAGCACTTTTCCACGTCAAAGACCATTTTTTTATAAATATGAATGTTGGTGTGGATTTTAGCGTACGCACACTCTAAGATCAAATCTGTGCGTAAGCATGTTTTATAAATGAGGCCCTAGAAGTGTAGTGTATGAAGTGCATATCCTTGCTTATGTAGTGAAGTATTATGACAACCGACTCGTGAGTGCATTTGACTATTGAGTTCATTTTTC
Organism: Anabarilius grahami; assembly: GCA_003731715.1. Lineage (NCBI taxonomy): Eukaryota > Metazoa > Chordata > Actinopteri > Cypriniformes > Xenocyprididae > Anabarilius > Anabarilius grahami. Next base: position 2,464,082 of record RJVU01051519.1, on the reverse strand, counting down.
TCACTAGTTAAAAAGGCTTATAAACTGGCCAAAACATGTTTTTATTTAAATCTAGTATTCATATCTCTATGAGCAACATGTTCTCCAACCAATACGCCTATAAAGGTCACTTCCCTGAAATATGACCCATATGAGCGTTTGCTAAAGTTGCGCCCCTATCGACAACAGGAAACTTTCATTTTAATGCATTGTACCCTTTTATCTGTGTCATAGGGGTGGGGTGTCGTTTATAAAAAAAAAAAGATTTTTGCTGAATGGAAATAAGACAAATGGTGTAAAAAGTCCACACATTGATTTTAAATTAATACGCATTTTGATTTGATTAGGGGTAGGGGTTGGGTTAGGCCATAGAAAATATCATTAAAGGGTTAGTTCACCCAAAAAATAAAATTCTGTCATTAATTACTCACCCTCATGTCATTCCACACCCATAAGACCTTCGTTCATCTTCGGAACACAAATTAAGATATTTTTGATAAAATCCGATGGCTCAGTGAGGCCTGCATTGACAGCAAGTTAATTTACACTTTCAGATGCCCAGAAAGGTACTAAAAACATATTTAAAACAGTTCATGTGACTACAGTGGTTCAACCTTAATGTTATGAAGCGACGAGAATGCTTTTTGTGCTCCAAAAATCTAGCGTTAACGTCAGTTCTGGCAGGTAACGTCAGTCAAGCTTGCATCAGCTGACTCCCAGGTGACTTGCGTCTACCTATAGGAATACGACGCCTATCACGGCATCTATATATAAGCTCCTCAGTATTATCAGCAGCTATTGCATTCTCAGGAGCAAATTACCCTCCTCCATCCCCAGCTCCTCCTCTCTTCAGTCAGGATTGGCCTTATTATTCCCCTAACTTAAATTATGACATTTAATGATATCTGCATATGTTGGTCCTGTTCTGTTTACCCTAGGGGGTTTATTGCTGCTCTCCCTGCGCTTATCCATGCTAGGCTGCATGGATGCGCAGGGAGTTCTTGCCCAGAACAGAACCATACCCCCAATACAAACTCTATGCATTATCTATCATATTTGACAATAGTGGTCCTGACAGAAAAACTAAATAACGATTTCAAAACACTGCTTCATGAAGCTTCGAAGCTTTACGAATGTTTTGTTTCAAATCAGTGGTTCAGAGCGTGAAAGTCAAGTGATTTCAGTAAACGAGGCTTCAATATGTCATAAGTGTTTCGAAATTTTAATGGTTTGCGTGACTTTGGCAGTTTGATTCATGCTCCAAACCACTGATTCGAAACAAAAGATTCATAAAGCTTCGAAGCTTCATGAAGCAGTGTTTTGAAATCGCCCATCACTAGATATTGTTGAATAAAGTCGTTATTTAGTTTTTTTGGCGCACAAAAAGTATTCTGGTAACTTCATAACATTAAGGTTGAACCACTGTAGTCACATGAACTGTTTTAAATATATGTCTTTAGTAGCTTTCTGGGCATTTGAAAGTGTAAATGAACTTGCTGTCAATGCAGGCCTCACTGCATCGGATTTTATTAAAAATATCCAAATTTTTGTTCAGAAGATGAACGAAGGTCTTATAGGTGTGGAACGACATGAGGGTAATTAATGTAATTACTAACTAACCCTTTAACCTGATATAAAATCAATGCAAGTCTATTCAATGTCCTCACTAATATAGTGAAACAAACGTCTGTGTGTGTGTGCAAACAAGTATCTAAAAATTCTTGTTCCACCGGTTTGCTTTTACAGTAGAAGTTTTTATTATTATCATTATGAAGTGCATCAATAAGCCGTGATTTACACTGAATTGCACCATGAAGAAAAGATCTATACATATTCTCAAGGTCGAATTTTCATCTTAATGACACAATACCACTCCGGATGCAAGACCAGTGAATTCCACTCAGTGACTGAAAATCGTTCGTCTCATCAAAAATCACACTGCACTTGTTAATTATTAAAACCTAAAGGTGAGCATGTAATATTAAAACACCTAGAGGTGATTCAGCAGCCCAAGCGATATATATTGCCAATGCTTAAACACACTGCATCACTGATAATGGCTAATCTTGACAAGGGAATGTGCGATATTGCCCTTTTGTTTGTGGAGAACTGTAATCACCTTCATTTCACTTTTATCACCCAGAGTTTCAGCAGAAATAGTTGCCAAACTATTTGTTTTGTTAATAAATCAATTTGTTGGTGATTCACTGTTTTGGAAAGTGTCAAGCTTGTTAGAACAAAAATTAAATTTTAATTTTCAGTGTTTCTTATCAAGGTTCCCTTCAGATACAAATCAAGTGCTAGACATATTAGTAAGGATTGATAGATAGTCTTTTAACTTTGATAGACATCTCACTACTGTCCATACCTTACAGCAGAGCTCTCCATCTTTCAGTCATATTGATGTAGCCATTCAAATGATTTTGATGAAATCTCTGTGCTGCCTGAAGTGACAACACAGTGTCTTATTGAAAGAAAAATAAATCAATGTTAAAAATCAAAAGAAGAGCAAACAGAAAAATTCACTTCTTATGTGTGTTGATTTCAGATCTTTCTAGTGTTCTTCCCCAATATTCCTACTTCTCAAACAACCTAATGAACACAAAAAAAATCATTATGTCATCATATTTCTCAACAAATAGGTTGTTTAATTTAGTTTTTCTATACAAAATCCACTGAAAAGATCTCTCCAGTAAAAGTTGGGAGGACATTACATATCCACAAACTTTGTGAATAGCAAACAAAACAGCTGGTTCTAGCCACATATGTGGGTCATTTCTACCTTTCTCAAACCTGTTTGATGTCTCGGTCAGTTCAGAGCTCTGAAAGAACCTCTGCTCTCCTTTCAAAACTACAGGTAGCCGATTTAAATTTTCTTGTATCTGCATTCTATTTTAATTGACACGTGTGCTCTGGCCCATGCTAGGCATAATTAAATGATAACAACCCTAAACTTCTCCTATTTTCCTCAGAGGTGAAAAGAAAGTTTTGTACCAGAAAGGACATCAAAGAAAATTACAAGCATTCAGCGTGTCTTCATAGCGCCGCTCGGATCAGTCAGTCAAGGGTGGAATCTCAATGGCGGGAAGCGTACGTCATAATGAGCTTCAAATTAGCTCCTATTTCTCATCTCCGCGAGCCGCTGCCTACGGGTGTTTGGATGCGCCGTTCAATGGCCTCGTGCGTGTGAAGGTTTTGTGTGTGGTTTGTCGACAGCCTCTCGCCGCGTGTGTTAGCAGAACGCTGAGAGTCAGCAGAAAACCTTTTGACATGCCGCCGCGGATCATTCAAGCGCCCACTGAGTCGTGGTTTTATCTTCTTCTGCCAAGCACTCGTTTTACTCAGCCTCTCTTTTCTCCCTCCCCTATCCTTTAACGTTGCCCCCTCCTGTCTCGCCAGACATAAGGCTCTTCACAGAGCTTTGGTGTAGGCAGCAGTTTTCCTGTGTGTCGGTCAGGTGGAAGCTGTGAGTTGTACGGCGCGAACTGTCGTTCCCCATTTGTGCTGTATAGAAAAGTGCAAACAGGGGCTTATTTGCCTTTTGTCTTTTCTGACAGCTGATATGAGCAACAAAGCCCAGCATCGAAACCCTGCACTCTGAGGGCATGCACTAAAATGAGCACTAAAATGAAGAGAGAGGAATTCGGAAAATCTGTTTGGATTTTTTTTTTATATACTTTTATAAAATGTTGCATATTTTGTAATTCTGAAGTGTCTGAAAATAAGAAAAACCAAGACAGACTCAATGAATTGAGTGATAAATTGAAGCAGCAAGGCCACTCGAAACACATCAGAGGAAACGCTTGTATCTGATATTTAGTAAATGAGCACCTGAGCTAATCATTTAGCTAGAAAAACAGTATTAGAAATGTTGATGGCATTCTGTGTATATGGCACATACTGTAGATCAGTGATTCTCAACCTTTTTGACTCCAAGGCCCCCCATTGTCCAAGACAATATTCGAAGGCCCTCATATCTAAGCTGATATGTACCTCTGGTATTGTCATATCAAAACATTTACCACACTGTTCCAACTAATTAGGTGCTCAGACCTATGTTTCAGTAGATAAAAATGCAAAAAGGTATGCGCTGTAAAAATTGCTTAAACAGGAGATAAAAAAAACAGTACAAATGTTTCGGCTGTCTGCCTTCACCAGTGTAACAATTCACTTGTTCTTAATGGTTCTATATATTGCCAAAAGTATTGTGACACACCTCAAAATCACTGAATTCAGGTGTTCCAATCACTTCCATGGCCACAGGTGTATAAAATCAAGCACCTAGGCATGCAGACTGCTTCTACAAACATTTGTGAAAGAATGGGTCGCTCTCAGGAGCTCAGTGAATTCAAGTGTGGTACTGTGATAGGTTGCAACCTGTGCAGTCCATTCGTGAAATTTCCTCACTACTAAATATTCCACGGTCAACTGTTAGTGGAATCATAACAAAGTGGAAGCAATTGGGAACAACAGCAACTCAGCCAAAAAGTGATAGGCCATGTAAAATCACAGTGCGCAGAAGTCGCCAACTTTCTGCAGAGTCAATAGCTACAGACCTCCAAACTTCGTGTGGCCTTCAGATTGGCTCAAGAACAGAGCAGCTGCATCCAAGGAACTCTTAATGCTTCAGCATACCAAGACATTTTGGACAATTTCATGCTCCCAACTTTGTGGGAACAGTTTGGGGATGGTTCCTTCCTGTTCCAACATGACTGCGCACTAGTACACAAAGCAAGGTCCATAAAGACATGGATGAGCGAGTTTGGTGTGGAGGAACTTGACTGGCCTAAACAGAGTCCTGACCTCAACCCAATAGAACACCTCTGGTATGAATTAGAGCGGAGACTGTGAGCCAGGCCTTCTCGTCCAACATCAGTGCCTGACCTCACAAATGCGCTTCTAGAAGAATGTTCAAAAATTCCCATAAACACACTCCTAAACCTTGTGGAAAGCCTTCCCAGAAGAGTTGAAGCTGTTATAGCTCCAAAGGGTGGGCCAACTCCATATTCAACCCTACGGATTAAGAATGGGATGTCATTAAAGTTCATGAGCATGTAAAGGCAGGCATCCCAAAACTTTTGGCAATATAATGTGTGATATATATATATCTCACTACAAATCTTCAGGTGATCATAACCAAACAATCAATACACAGACTCCAGTTCAACTCCACCTGGAAAAACAAATGAATAATATAGATAATAATGGGAACAATAACAAATCCCCACACTGCATTTTAATTAAGATTATGTTTACTAAATGTATTAGATTACTAAATTTAAAATGATTTTAAGATTTATTGGGGCCCCCTTGGATGTTTGCTGAAGCCCCCTAGTGGCCCCCGGTCCCCTGTTTGAGAACCACTGCTGTAGATCACTCGTATAAAAAATGGTTTTGGTTACACTTTATTTTAAGTTGTCTGTGTTACAGTGTAATTAAGTACTGAGTAATATTAATTAATCACATGTACTTACTATAGGATTAGGATGAGGGTTTGGTTTTAGGGTTTGTTACATGTAATTATGCATAATTTATAGTTCAGTCAGGACCACAAGTCAAAAATTACAAGAGACAAAATTGTCAATTTTTTATTGGCATATTTTGCTAAAGTTACAATATGGCGGTATGGCTCTGTTCTAAATTCCTCGTCCTTTTCATGAGCTCCATGAAAGCCAAGACCGGGAACAGCAGCAGCTTCTGGGGACAACCTCCCATTTTTTTAACTGGGAGAGCAGCAGAAAATCCCCCCCAAACAGACCATACCAGGCAATCCTGCTAAATCGAAGAGCCAGCCGAGGATCCAGATGTGCATTTCAGGAAGCCAATGCAACAATATTTATAAAAGAACAAATCAAGCTACGTGAAGCCAATATAAGAAATGTAGCTAGAGCAATGATAGAAATTTAAGTAAGTATGGCTCTGTTCTAAAATTCCCTGTCCTTTACATGAGCTCCATGAAAGCCAAGACAGGGAACAGCAGCAGCTTCTGGGGACTACCTCCCATTTTATAATCAGGGAGAGCACAAATCCCAACCCAATGCATTTTGCGTCAATTGCATTTTTACGAAGCAAGTTCATTTAGGCACTAGTCCCATGCATGAACGCTCTTCCCAAAAGCGCACGTGAGAATTTGAAATCGAAAGCAGCCTTCCATCAGTGAATTTCTTATTTTATATAAGCCCACAGCATTCCAAACAACATAAATGATGCCTTAGAGCATTTGTACAGAAAATAGGCCTATCGGCGAACGAGACCGCAAACTGCAAGTGTAAACATGAAGTAAAGCATGCGTTTCTCACACCTCTCATACCCTGTCAATGAATCCTGTGAATGTAATTTGCTTCAGCTTTTCCGAACTTCACGCTCAACTTTAAAGAAATTAATTGAAAACGCTCACTCTGCTCCTTGCCAGTGGACACGCACCAAGCACACGCAGCGTCATCACGCATCTGTGGTCAAATTTACAGTATTTAAATGTAAATAGGCCCAACAGCTATTGAAGCCATAATATTTATTTTCAAGCAGGAAGCAGCACTCATTGCTCGAGCAACGGCCGAAGGTAACGTTCATAAGCAGCTGAAGACCATCGCCCCATGGCCTTCAATGTAGAGACAGGAGTGGAGGAAGCTGCAGTTGTAGCAGCACATAGCACAGTGAATAAAGGAAGCTCTGGGGAAGCTCGTAGCATTGCAGAGAGGGTGTAGATGGGAGGCAAACCAGGCCCTGAACATGGGCTTTCCCTCCTCCGTGGCAAATAATGTGTCCTGCTGACCAGCTTGTGGACGGCTCCTCAGTAGCCCAACATAGATGACAGAGGATAAAGCAGAGTTAGATTCAGAGATTAAAACGACTTCATTTCTTGTTCCTATCAGTTTTAGAGTGCTTTAGAAATATGAGGTGGTGCAAATAATTTGATACATTAGAAATTGTGAGGTCATGTGACAGAATAATCTGTGCGTGTGGAAACTCGCCACCTCTGAGAAACCGTGAGCAAAAGGGAAAAGCTGATCATTGACTGGAGGTTTCTCTTTAAAGCCTGTTAGCAGGAAACAAATAGATGGATTTCTAGTACGCTGATGGTGGATGGATCCAGGCAGCGCAGGTGACCATACTTTTGGTTGAAGGCAGTACAGCTATGGAGAAAGTGGCACAGAAGAACTAAAGTAGATTTGGCTAGACGACTACACATGTAGTGAGCTGCAGAGTTCAAATATATTGAAGGGTCATATCTAGTCTGGTACAGTTTGTCTGAAAGGGGGGCAGACCAGGCTGATGGCACTGCCTCTAGACACAAGAGGTGGAATTTCTGAAATTCAAACAGAGACAGAGAATTAGCAATTTGTTGTTTAGCATGGAATGTGTGCAGCCTGAAATATGAATTTAACCATGGCTGAACCAATAAGGCTACTTCAAATCTGTTTGTAATCTGGACTGAAGAGAGTCCCTTATTAATATGAACGGTTTCCTCATTGTTGCAAAAAACAATGTTGCTAGACTAGCGTTTACCCCACAGAATACAGCTATCACAATGGATTCAATTGCAACAAAGCAGTTGACAAGGTGATAGCAGCACGGATAGCAGCTCATTGCAATACGCTAGCAAACCACTGACCATTAAAACAAAATCACAACAAACCCTCTATATCCCTATTGTAAATGTGGAGGTCATTTGGACAGATGATAGCATGCGTCCAACACTCATTCAGCTGAAACCAGCCCGAAACACATGGTTTAATGAAAATATCAGCCCATTGGAAAGGCGTTGAATAGTTGAGCCCCAGTAAATATCTATACATAAAAAAGCCCATCACCGAACATCTCATGTCCACTATGCTTAGTCGCAGTAATTTTTTAACGTAGATGGCTTGATGCTGCTGCATAAACTTAATATGTAGCACTACTGTTATATGCTTAATCATAAGGTGCAAATAGTAAGCAAACAGCTTCTACTTAACCGCAAAATCTGCTCGCGATCTATTGCTGGTGATTCGCTAACAGTCTGAATCTGTTATACATTCTGCTGAACAAAGGTACACGGACCGATATGCGAATACAACACGAAAAGCCTCTTCCTTTAATAAAGTTCAGTAAACTCGTCTCTGAATAAAGCAAATCTCATATTGGCTAGCTCCTTATATGCTTAGTAAATCACTCTTGAATATTAAAACAGACTGTTCACTGACACGTGAATTAAACCTAACGTAGTGTTACATCATAATGAACTGATAAAGCAGATCACACGAAAAACGATAGTGACAGAGCATAAAAAGACCGTTTCACTTATCTTGATTGATTGCAAGCAGCGTGCAGTGGAAGGAGCCAAGCAGGCAGAGAGACGGAAGCTGCGTTTAAGTAATGCGCCTTATTTTAGAGTTGCCAATGGAGTCCATAGAAATCGGATCAGCTGATATGGGTGGGGTTGGAATTTGCAAATCAGCTGATAGCGGAGCTTGACTATGAGGCCTGCCTGAACTGATGCTGATGCTTAATTTATTACCAGAGCCGTTGAAAAACAGAGTTGCGACACTCCCATAGACCTCCATAGGAACTATGGAATGCGGAAGTAACGCGTGTCGTGGAGCAGCCGATAGTTCCAAACACTGATAGTTCCAGCACTGAACCCCATTCATTTTCAGTGATTGCGAAGTTCGCTCGCTGGTAAGTTGATGAAATTACTGCATTTTTGACATTTGAACGCATTACCTGACCTCTCATGAATCTAGTCGATAGTTGTATTTTATGTAACCAGCTTTAGTTAATGTTTATTGGAAGATAATAACGTTAGTTAAACTCTGATTGCAGCTAGCCTAAGTGACCAGCACTTCACTAACGTTAGCTACCATAACTTGATGTCAGTTGGGCTACATTTACCTTTACATTTACAAGTTTGCGGTCATACAACATTTATCTTCGGTTATTAGAGTTGTTGTTAATGTTAGCAACACTTAGTTGCCAGTTCATTAAAGTACCAGAGAATAACACCGTAAGGGTGGCCATTATAGGAACACCTTTAAGATCTAATGTAATTCAATACAACAACTCTGCCATGAATTCTACTTTAAGGATGTTTATAATCAGCCAGAAATGTGTAAATTCAATACTGAGGTCATAGTTAAAGGTTATGTTGCACTACATTGTATTCAGAGGGTTTTTTTTTTTGCCCACCTATTTACATACAGTTCATGGCCAGAATATTAAACACATCTGGATATAAAGCAACAAGTAAAAAAACACCCCCACAAACTATGACCTCAATGCTAAATCATGTAATTAAATTTACACCTCTATGACAGCATAAAAAATATCCTGAACATTATAGAAACATAAAAGCAGAATTAATGGCTGAGCTATACGGAATCATAATGCAATAAAAAAATAAAATGATCTTTTCCCTTATTTGCATAATTTCTTGGATGAGCTAAATAATCACCCAGCTTCTTACATAATGTTATTGTGTGGAAGAATAAAAATTTGAATAACAATAGTTATTTGTATATAGATATATATTTTTTCTCATTTAATTTCATCTGTACTGGAGTACAGAGCCAAAATAACACAAATCATGACAAATGTCCAAATAGTTGTGGACCGAACTGTAGGTGTGTCCTCTCACTTCTGTAATGTCAACCTCATGAAAATGTTCGGGAAACATGTATTTAATCTGTCCTTCAATGTATTAACCTTAACACTGTTTCCTCATTCTTTACAACTCGCAGTTCTGTCCAGCAGTAACAGGCTTGACTCGACTCAAGACCCGGTCTCCTCTGGGGCCTATGACACAGGCCCTGTTTCCACCTGGTATATGACAGGAAAACATACTGAGAGCATTAGTGTTCGTTTCTGCTCTGACAGCCGCGAGACCAGCCGAACGCTGTGAGTGTGTGTTAGAAATCAGTAATGGTGAGAGAACATCGTGCTTGGTACATTTTTCATCTTCAAACCAAACTTGGGTTGTCAGCTGACAAAGTTTAAATCCCATCTGGCTAGAGCGTTTCCCATAATGTTACGCATTATTTCAGTAGGGGGAGAGAAGATGGTCTTTAGTGGCTGTTCAAACACATTCGACCACATGAGCGTTTACACTACGAAAGCAAACCCATCGAACGTGTTTTCGACTACTTCTGGAAGTGGTCGAAAGTGAACTAAAACTCAAACCATTTTAGACCCCGTTTACACCTGTATTTAGTGTTATCCACTTGTGATCCGATCGGCAAAAACACATCTTAATACCAGGTGGAAGCAGGGCCACAGTCTGCTTCTGGCAGTGGAATGCTCTCACCCAAAAATTCAAGTAACTATAGCAGTACTTATTGCGTGGAATGCTTTTGTTATCAATGCATGGATAAGCATTTGACTGATTCTTGATTCACCACCAGGTCTCCAGATTATCCTACAGCTGTGCTGGAAGAATGTAATGACTATTGTGAACACTTGTATTCCTATTCTGGCCTGCTTTCTGCCATCTTTCTCTCCCTGTAGGAAGTCGAATGAGTTTCTTTGAATACAGATCATTCAAGGAAAACTTATCTACCCTCTCCCTTGATATAATATATATAAATAATTTTTTTGTTGAATGCAATTGGTTGCCTTGTATATTTTCCACTGTTGACTTCTTTCTTGACTTAAACTTAGCAGCTTGTGGCATTCATTGATATTCACTTGTTGTGCATGTTCATGTGAATGTCTCCTTAACATAACACAACATTAGTATGTTAGTAATTATGACCATAGAAGCACTAGAAAAATATATACAGTACATCCTGTAAATGAA
>RJVU01051519.1:2411610-2452422 GCA_003731715.1 Anabarilius grahami | reverse complement strand
ATTAGTTTTAATTAATTAATTTTGTTTTAATTATTATCTTTTATTAAATTTTATGAATTAAAACAACTCATAAGCATACTTTATCACTAGAACAATTTTAATAACTAATTATACATGGAAGTATTATGCCATAATATAAGACATTTCTCGTTCTTTTGTCTCTGGAAAATGTCTATGAAAAACATGATGCAAATGACACTTGGGCTTTCAAAAAGTTGGCCCGTCTAGTCACGTTGAGGTAATATGGAAGACGTGTGATAGATATGCTACTATTATTCTAAAATGCTAGCAGAACAAACATCAACTCTTCCCGTCATTGAGAATTTTGTGAATATGATCAAAAACGCTACAGCTGGCCGGCATTTTAAAAGTAAAACTCTGACCGGGAAAGAGTTACGAATAAAATGAGGGGAATTTATCAGGGAAATTCTTGTGTTGTTCCAGGCTGTGTGAAGAACCTACTACTTTGCAGATCCAATAAGCAACTGAAAACGTTTTTTCACAAGATCATTTCAGTGCATCAGCTAATTAAAAACACCTGCAAAAGCCTTTAAATGGTCTCTCAGTTTAGTTCTGTAGGCTACACAATCATGGGGAAGACTGCTGACTTGACAGTTGTCCAAAAGACGATCATTGACACCTTGCACAAGGAGGGCAAGACACAAAAGGTCATTGCAAAAGAGGCTGGCTGTTCACAGAGCTCTGTGTCCAAGCACATTAATAGAGAGGCGAAGGGAAGGAAAAGATGTGGTAGAAAAAAGTGTACAAGCAATATTGATAACCGCACCCTGGAGAGGATTGTGAAACAAAACCCATTCAAAAATGTAGGGGAGATTCACAAAGAGTGGACTGCAGCTGGAGTCAGTGCTTCAAGAACCACTACGCACAGACATATGTAAGATATGGGTTTCAGCTGTCACATTCCTTGTGTCAAGCCACTCTTGAACAACAGACAGTGTCAGAAGCGTCTCGCCTGGGCTAAAGACAAAAAGGACTGGACTGCTGCTGAGTGGTCCAAAGTTAAAGTAAATGATGAAAGTAAATTTTGCATTTCCTTTGGAAATCAGGGTCCCAGAGTCTGGAGGAAGAGAGGAGAGGCACACAATCCACGTTGCTTGAGGTCCAGTGTAAAATTTACACAGTCAGTGATGCCATGTCATCTGCTGGTGTTAGTCCACTGTGTTTTCTGAGGTCCAAGGTCAACGCAGCCGGGAAGTTTTAGAGCACTTCATGCTTCCTGCTGCTGACCAACTTTATGGAGATGCAGATTTCATTTTCCAACAGGACTTGGCACCTGCACACAGTGCCAAAGCTACCAGTACCTGGTTTAAGGGCCATGGTATCCCTGTTCTTAATTGGCCAGCAAACTCGCCTGACCTTAACCCCATAGAAAATCTATGGGGTATTGTGAAGAGGAAGATGCGATATGCCAGACCCAACAATGCAGAAGAGCTGAAGGCCACTATCAGAGCAACCTGGGCTCTCATAACACCTGAGCAGTGCCACAGACTGATTGACTCCATGCCACGCCGCATTGCTGCAGTAATTCAGGCAAAAGGAGCCCCAACTAAGTATTAAGTGCTGTACATGCTCATACTTTTCATGTTCATACTTTTCAGTTGGCCAAGATTTCAAAAAATCCTTTGTGGCGACCAGGGCGGGCAAGAGCCGTGAGGGAACGTCGCAAGGCCGGTGGCGCGAGAGTTAATGAGCTCCACCTGGGAGGCGCACCGGCCTTGAGTCTCTCACGGAGGAGCTCCGGAAGCATAAAAGGAGGAGCGACGACAGTGAAGGACAAGAGAGGACCAGGCCTGGACTTTACGTTATGTTTTATTATGTTTGTGTGGCCGGCGGACGTCCGCGAGGGTCTGCCGGCATTACTTTCGTTTGGTTTTTGGTTTATTTATATATTAAAGTTATGTTGAATGTTCGCCGGTTCCCGCCTCCTTCTTCCCGTATTTACGAACTGTGTCACATCCTTTCTTAGTCTTAAGTAATATTCTAATTTTCTGAGATACTGAATTTGGGATTTTCCTTAGTTGTCAGTTATAATCATCAAAATTAAAAGAAATAAACATTTGAAATATATCAGTCTGTGTGTAATGAATGAATATAATATACAAGTTTCACTTTTTGAATGGAATTAGTGAAATAAATCAACTTTTTGATGATATTCTAATTATATGACCAGCACCTGTACATGTTTCTATCAGAAATATGCCACATTGAAGAAATATGTTATGAATGGCAATTCTGAGTTGCCACGCTGCTCTGTAACCATAAACAGTCATTAATGATAAATCTGTATCTTTTAAGCTGCAATAAGCTGTTTAATAAATAGCAGCATTGTAAGATACATGTGATTTAACTGCTGTCTGTCTGTTGTGCTTTCATTGTTGAAGGTTTCTGATGGGCACAGATTGTCCTGTGACCTCCATCTCTCCAAACTTCTGTCTGTGTCCTTCTCTTAGTTTTAATATCTGCTTCCCCAATAGCAGTGGCAGTGGAGAAATTATTTCCTTTTCAAATCAATCATACGTATGAGTCTCTTATCAGAATGACCTGCTTCCATAAAAATGTTTCTCTGCTGCGCTCGTATTCGAAATCCAATTTCTATGTATTTTCTTGTTTACAGAAAATCATTTGTGTTGGATTTGATGTGCCCTCTGAGCTAGTTATGTGTTCGGATGTTCGTGTATGTGTGTTTAAAGGAACAGTGCATCTGAAAATGAAGTCATTTACTTACTCACATCATTCCAAACCCTTGTGCTAATTTTATTTTTCTGTGAACACAAAAGGAGACATTTTAAAGAATGCTCATGCTGCTCATTTCCATACAACGTCAGTGAACACATCTGAAAAACTGACATAAAAAACATAAAAAAGAGTAGCCCAAATTTTCTGAATCCATACAAGAACGTTGTGTGAGAAACAGACCCAAATCTAATTGTGGTCAAACTAAAACACTGTGCACATAATATTGTGGCCTAACAGTTTAATGATTCACCCCTCAATTTTACAATTATGTCTGGTCATTTAAGCATCTTTATATGCCAGTGAAACCCTTCTTCTCTGACTCTGAGTGAATCAGATCTGATTAACTTGGATGTCCATTTTTATATCAAACTTTTATTCCTGAGCAACTCAGCATAAGCAGCATCGTTTAAGCTCATAGAAGAAATGATGACATTAACCACACTGCATTAAACCTGGATGTGAAAAGCCGACCAGACAGATGAGGGTGATGGAGGGAGGGATGGAGCGGAGGAGTGACTGTCACTTCAGAGAGGGAGAAACCTTATCAACAGGAGCAGTCAGGCATCAGACTACAAACTCCTGATGAAGGAAACCATGTGGGTCATTCTACAAAACAGGTGCCCTTTGTGTGCCTCAAATACATTATGTGAAAATAATATTAACAATGTAAACTTTCACTGTGTTGATACAGACTTTTCCCTACACACATTAAAGGCACGTCACTAGAGGTCGCTTATTCAAAACAATGGCGTAGCTTGATGACGCCTTGATTTTGCGGAATAATGTTAGGTGTTGTCTTCACATCTACAGCCGGTGGAAAAGAATCTGACGAGACTCAGGCAAAAATCTTATTCATGGTGAGCTAATATATTAAAGATTTATTAACATTACTGTAGTATGAAACAGGGTGTGGCTGAAAACCATTGGAGCGGAACAAGGCCATTGGAGCAATTGCTAATGAGAGACAAGCACGACACGGCTCGAGAGCAGTGAGGCTTTTATTATGCCGCAGACGACCGCTTCCACTTCTTCCGGTCATGCATATGTGGGGTAACGCAGCTCTGTTTTATTATATTAGATACATTTGTGTTGAAAGTTGTTATAGTGCTACTCTGCATTCACTCTGCAGCTGCTATGAGACACTTGTTGTTGCACACTGCAGTAAGCTAGATCGATATTAGTCATGGTAAAACATGGTATTCGCGGTAAATCAAGAAAACAAGATTTAAACAATAAGACTTACTGTGTTGAGCTATATAACAATGATTAGTTTTTTGTAGATGAATGTATCCAAACAGTTGCTCACCTGTCTAATAAAACACACAATACAATAAAGTGTCTTGGTGTTTCAATGGTTTCTACGGAAGTAAACAAATATGACGTCATTGATGAAAATTGCTTATTTCTCTGGATTTCAACATTCTTGAAAACATTTGGGATAATGTAAATACACCAGTCAACAAAATAAATAACATTGTTCTAGTGGTTTCTGGACATTTCAATCCAAAAATCTTACATATTGTGCCTTTAACAAAAATACGGTAACTTTATTTATTTTTTTTTTTTTCTATACCGTTCAAAAGCTTGGGGTTGGTAAGATTTTTTTATGGTAAGAAGTCTCTTATGCTCTCCAAGGCTGCATTTATTTGACCAAAAATACAGTAAACATTGTAATATTGCAAAGTATTATTATAATATAAAAGAACTCTTCTCTATTCTAATACATTTTAAAATGTAATTTTTTTCCTGTGATCAAAGCTGAATTTTCAGCATCATTACTCCAGTCTTCAGTGTCACATGATCCATCAGAAATCATTCTAATATGCTGATTGGCTGCTCAAGAAACTTTTCTTATTATTATTAATGTTGAAAACTACGGAGCCCCGCACATGACATGCAAGAAAAAAAAGTTTAATCGTGCGCACGATTTACTATTTTGTTCCCTCAATTTATAAATCATGTGCACGATTTAGCCTACTATTTTTTTCCTGCATGTCATGTCCGGGGCTCCTTAGAAAACAGTTGTGCTGCGCAATATTTTTTGTGGATCCCTTGTTTTCAGGATTTTTTGATGAATAGAAAGAACAAACATTTATTTAAAATACAAATCTTTTGTAAATGTCTTTACTGTAACTTTTAATCAATTTAATATGTCCTTGCGGAATAAAAGTATTAATTTCTTTTAAAAAAATAACCTTACTGAGCCCAAACTTTTGAATGATATTCACAATTAGGGATGCAACTATTATTTTGATAATTGATACATTTTTGTTGACATAACACATTATTAAAACCCAAAGAAATTAATATGACTCTGCCATTCTTCCAAGAACTGAACTCTTCACATTAAAGTCTCATCTCTTTATCTTATGATTCATGTTTTTCATTAGGAGTCAATTTTACAAGGTCAACAGGTTTTGTGCAGTAATGAACTAAATATTGTTTTAGAAATATCAGCAAAATTGTCGTTCTAAGAAGCACTTTGTTGCATGACCTTGAGGTTTTAATATTAAACTAAACTATAAAAGTTTCAACCTGGAGACCTTCCTTGACACACATTTAAATATAGTAGTTTAGCTTAAGATTGCACTGTGCAATTTATAAACACTTATACAGAATCAGAAAGAGCTTTACATTATTTAAATTTAAAAATCCTCTTATTAAACTAGAAAAGGCACCCATTTCATAGACTGACCAATGCATCTCTCTCTCTCTCACGCATACACAAACTTATGAAGATCAATCGCACTTGCAAAATAGGTGAAGATGCAAGAAAAGAATTGTTGATGCCAAAAAATTGATGGAGTGAGCAAAAGAAGGGGTTGTTTGGCATTAGAGAACAAGGGAAAGCAAGAAAGTTGAAAGAAACTGACTTTGACATGCCTCATTTCCTGAGCCTGTTTGTGCAGCAGAGATGTCGGCGCTAATAGGTCCCACAGAAATGCAGCAGCCATCATGCGAATTCTAAGGGCCGGGGCTGAAAAGGGCTCGAGAAGAAGTGCAAAAAAACCTTAAAATACCTGGCTAACAGTCCATTTCTCTGATCATATAGGAACTGACATGAAAATGTGCAAGAGGAAAAGACAACAGATGCTGCTGCCTTTAGCCGGGTTCATTAGATGGCCTGTGGAGAATAAAAAAACGTCAGCCACGGACATTTTTCAGGCTGCAGCTGATGTCTGGAGTGCAAACAGAAGCTGTTGTTCAGTTACAGCTTGACATACGGAGATGGAGTGAGTTTCAGTCACAAATACAAGTTAAAAAGTGACCTTTACCATCTGACCATATGTTTCATAGTCTGTTGATAACTGGTAGTTCACCACAGAGGGATTCCTCTCTCCTCTAAATCCTTCCTCTTTGAATCCTTGCTTCCTGTCTATGACCTTTACATCCCGTTACATCTTCTTCTGACTCCTCCCACTGTCTACCCGAATCCTCCTCCTTTCCTATAAATCGTCCTTTCCTTTTTTTTGACTCTCCTTTTCTGACTCCTTCCATCCCTCTGACTCCGCCTACTCTCCCACTTGCCCGTCCAAGACTGTGGCTGTGCCTGAAAACTGAATACTCTCTGAATAGGTACTTCTTTTAAATAAATAATTACTTTTCAAGCATTAAAAAAGTAAAATATAGATGTGTTTAGGATAATCCTACAATACTACATTGTCATTTGATCTACCAGCGTCAGTTGCATCACTTCAAAAGTGTTGGGCAGTAATGCGTTACTAGTAACATGTTACACTAATAATATTACTTTTAGGAGTAACTAGTAGTGTAACTAATTACTAATACGATTTCAGTAATAATATTCCAATTACCATCCATAATAAAAGCTTGATACAATGCCATTTTTATTTCCTCAACCCTACTGATTTTAAATCCAACAGTCCGATCATTCCTAGATTGACGTCACCATTGCAGTAAGCTAGCTTGGAATATGGAAAAGCAACACCAATGTAAAATGGATTGCCCATCCACATCCCTTTGATCCCAAAATACATTATACCCACCTATTATCAAAAGTCTTTCTAGAGAACAAAACAAAAAAGTGATATTTTTTGACAACATACATCATGAAATATAATCATATCTGGGTAACATGTGAATTGTCGCTACAATTAGCATCAAGCTGCACATGAGAATTTATGAGATTAATACTATGCTTTTACTCAAAACTCACTGTAAACCACCATCAAGTGTTTGTAATAACTTCCGATTGCGATTTAATGTGGAATTTGGTTATGTAATGAGGCAGAAAGTTGTTGTTTGTAGCATTGTAGAATAAGCTAATCGCTACACCTGCTTAGCATTTCTCATGTAAACATCCTTTATTCTTATAAAAATTGCCCAAATTACATTAAAATTACATACAAGTCATATGTTGTTGTAATCATATGTAGAACATGTAGAAACATTTCTCTGGGTTAGTATGTGCAGAACAGAAAGTGCAAGTGTAGCGGAACTTTGTCATCGGAACACAGGGCTGGTTATGAATGCGTAATGTGAGTGACATATGAGCAGCGAATAATCCTCCTCTGAGTAATAACAGTGGCCGCGGAAGTGAAAACACAGGGAGACAGCACTGGAAGCTAAAATGCTCACCAGATCGCATAATTCAGTGGAAAAGGAATAGAAATGATGATTCTGTCTAAAGAAATATGAACTAAATGATTTAAATGTACCCTGATATTCACAAAGAGATGTGCATGGGAAGTCAGAATTTTGAGGAGATAATACTCAATTACCACTTCTGTGGGGTGTAACAGAAAAGTAATATAATGAGTAGTGTAACAAATTACTGTTGCCAGGAAGTAATGAGCAAAGGAAAGGAAAGTGTTCATTGTATGCGCACTTCAGAAACTTGTAGTAAGTAGTAAGCAGTAAGTAGCAGTAGCAGCAGAAGTAGTAAGCTATCTAGATTTTTTTCGCTTACTCTTATGAATGCTTTAACTTTGGACATACTACTCTTTTCACATACTGTTTTTCCTCTACTATATATGCAGATGCAGATGCAGCTACTCTTGCAGATGCAGCTACTTTTGTCTGACCCCTCTATATAACCATTTTCTCCTCCCACTATCCATATGACTCCTCTTCTTTCTGTTTAAGAGGAGTGTTTCACAGTGATGCTGGCTCACCCTGACAGTGAGACGGCAACTCAATCACACCTCCTCTCAAATGCCTCCTCTATGCCTGCGAGAGAGAGAGGGAAAGAGAGAGAGAAGTCATCTTAAATAAGTAATCTGACAATACCATGCTACTTACATTTCCTTGAGAGAGGCCTAAGAACTAATACAGCTCAACAGAGTCCTTGACTGGTCACTTCTGATTTTGCAGAAATTTCAAACTTTACTAATGTAAGTAACTGCCTATTTCAGTGTTCTCTGTAGTGAGCCAGCATATTTTAGAATGAAGAGTTTTTTTTTTAAAGGATTAGTTCATTTTGAAATGAAAATTACCCAAAGGTTTACTCACCCTCAAGCCATCCTAGGTGTATTTGACTTTTATTCTTTCTGATGAACACAATCAGAGTTATATTAATAAATATCCTGACGCATCCAAGAGTTATAATTGCAGTGAACGGGACCAACTGACGTCATGTAAGTTTGTAAGTTGAGTATGGAAGGTGTAGATGTATGATGGATGGATGCACTTTCTTTTGCTTCATACTCATTGGTCCCTTTCACTGCCATTATAAAGCTTGGACATGTCAGGATATACACCTAGGATGGCTTGAGGGTGAGTAAATCTTGGGGTAATTTTCATTTCAAAGTGAACTAATCTTTTAAAATAAAAAACTTTTTTAGTTTTTAATAACGGAACGAATGAACTAAAAAGTTAATAGCAGAACATTACATTACATTTAGTCATTTAGCAGACGCTTTTCTCCAAAGCGACTTACAAATGAGAACAGTAGAAGCAATCAAATCAACATGAGTGCAACAGTATTCCAGCAAAGTGCTCGTAGCAAGGATTTTTTTTTTTTAAATAGATGGAGAGAGAATAGAAATAGAAAAAAGAAAAAGTGCTAATATACTGGGTCAAGTGTTGACGAAAAAGATATGTCTTTGGCAGTTTTTTGAAAATGGCTCAGACTCAGCTGCTCTGATAGAGCAAGGCGGGTCTTTCCACCAGCAGGGAACAGACAAGGAGCAGGTCCGTGAGAGTTATTTGTGCCCCTTTGGGATGGCACTAC
Organism: Anabarilius grahami; assembly: GCA_003731715.1. Taxonomy (NCBI): domain Eukaryota; kingdom Metazoa; phylum Chordata; class Actinopteri; order Cypriniformes; family Xenocyprididae; genus Anabarilius; species Anabarilius grahami. The sequence goes on along the minus strand of RJVU01051519.1, from coordinate 2,443,472 downwards.
CAGGCACCATTCACTTGCAGAATGCAAGTTTCTAATCTTCCTAATGTTGTACAAGGCAAATCTGCAGGACCAAGCCGTTGTAGCAATATGATCCGTGAAGCTTAAACGATCATCCATCACTACTCCAAGGTTCCTGGCTGTCCTGGAAGGAGTTATGGTTGACGAAACAAGTTGAATGGAGAGGTTATGATGAAGTGTTGGGTTGGCACCGACCACAAGTTCCATTTTTGCAAGGTTGAGTTGAAGGTGGTGGTCCTTCTTCCAGGCAGAAATGGCTGTCAGGCAGGCTGTGATGCGAGCAGCAACCGTTGGATCATCTAATTGGAATGAGAGGTACAGTTGTGTGTCATCAGTATAGCAGTGACAGGAAAAACCATGTTCCTGAATGATGTGAAGAGAAGTGGTCCAAGCACTGAGCTCTGAGGTACCCCAGTAGCAAGATGATGCATCTTAGACACTTCACCCCTCCAAGATCCCCTGAAGGACCTACCTGAGAGGTAAGACTTGAACCACTGGAGTACGGTTCCTGAGATGCCCTTTGTCATGAGGGTTGACTGTGTCAAAAGCAGCAGACAGATCCAGCAAGATGAGAACTGATGATTTAGAAGCTGCTCGTGCCAGTCTCAAGGATTCAGTAACTGAGAGCAGGGCAGTCTCAGTTGAGTGGCCACTCTTGAAGCCAGACTGGTTTTTGTCAAGGAGGTTGTTCTGTGTGAGATAAGTAGACAGTTGATTGAACACAACTCTCTCAAGTGTCTTTGCAATGAATGAAAGAAGGGTTACCTGTCTGTAGTTTTCTAAAAGTGTGGGATTTAGAGTGGGTTTCTTAAGACGAGGGGTAATCCTAGCCTGCTTAAATGCTGTCAGAAATGTACCAGTGTGAAAAGAAGTATTAATAATGTGAGTGAGTGCGGGTACAATTGAGGAGGAGATGGCCTGAAGAAGATGAGGGGGTATAGGGTCAAGCAGACCGGTAGTAGGGTAGTTGGAAAGGATGAGTTCGGAAACTTCTGCCTCCAAGAGCGAAGAGAAGGAGGGGAGAACGTGTGTATTCCGTTAAGATGTGATTGTCAGTATGTGGTGTGGAGAATTGGCCGCTGATGGTTGTTGTTTTATTTGTGAAGAATGTGGCAAAGTCATCTGCGGAGAACATTGGTTAGCCATGGGGCAGAGGGTGTGGCGCGGGCTGCTCTGGATGAAAGGGGGCAGAAGTCATCTAAGAAAGATGTTAAAGTGGAGCAAAGAGTGTCAGCAGCATGGTTAGTATCCAGTGATGAAAGCTGATTAGGGGGAGGAAGTGCGGATGAGACCAAAGACGATAGGCGGGAGGGTGAGAGCGAGCATAGGTTATGCCAAAAAGTGACCTGTGGGGGAGTGTGTGTTGAGTTAGGAGTCAGGTTGAGATTAAAAGTGATGAGGAAGTGGTCTGAGGTATGTAGTGGAGTAACCAGTGTATTTTCAGTGGAGCAGCAGCGTTTGTAGATGAGGTCCAATTGGTTACCTGATTTGTGGGTAGCTGTAGTAGACACTCGCTTGAGGTCGAATGAGGAAAGCAGAGTATGGAAGTCAGCAGCCTGAGGTTTGTCTAGATGGATGTTGAAATCTCCAAGTACTATCAGAGGAGTACCATCCTCAGGGAAGAATGAGAGTAACACATCTAACTCCTCCAAGAAGTTACCTAGCTGACCTGGGGGACGATAAACAACTACAACATGGATTTTAGCAGAGTGGGTGATAGTAATTGCATGCGATTCAAATTAGCTATTGTCACAGAGAGATGGTAAAGGACTGAACTTCCATTCATTGGGCATAAGCAGACCAGTACCACCACCACTCCCAGTCTGAAGTGAAATTAGATGAGAGGGCTGCCAGTATGGCAGTGTCCTCTGGTTTGACAATTCCAGAGACCAATAGTAATAGAAAGTAATCTACTAGAGGACACAGGTAAAATACGCAGGTTGTTAGGATTGCACTGCCTCCAACGTGTGGCACGCAATTTACGAGTGTTAGTAATAGTGGGAATTTGGAAGCACATAGCTAAAACAGGTAAAAAAAACAAACAAACAGACAAGAACAAGGAAGAAAAGGAAAGGAAAGGAAAAAGAAAAGAGCAATACTCAAGGGCCTTGTCTGTGTCCTTGCTCGGTGGAGTCATGCAGGTAGAGTCGCTGGTCTTTACACTCTTCGGTCTTCACATGATAAAGGCTTCACATGAATAAGGGAACAATAAGGGAAGAACGAAAACTGATTGCTGCCATCTTTTCTCATTGGCACTCAGTTCTGGGCACGTTTTTCAGCTGTTCCGAAATGCTGACATTTGTCAGGATTGTGGATAATCCCATACTAGTGACTGCCCTGAGCTCTGAAAAATATAAGTCTAGCAAAATAACTACTATAATATATTGTGTAACTCTGTAACTAAGAATTGTGAAATCTAACAAAAGCTCTTGAAATGACACACATTAATGGTTGCAAACGTAGCGGAACTTTATCTTCACAAAAATCACAAGTGATGAATTGGAAGTGAGATGGTGGGCTATGATTATTCAGAGATGGTCCTTTGTTGTCATCTGTGAGCCATAATGATGCTGCATTTGTGCCATTTGAGGCTATTTCTGCATTGATGTCTAAAAAACACATTTGCACATTAAGAAGTTTTATTTTCATGGCCCATTTCGTGTGCATGTATGAAATTAATTCATTTAAATAAGGGCTGAAGTATTGACGAACTCGGAAGCTCAGAGGATAGAGCAAAACAAAACACCAGTCATGAATTAGAAGTCTAAAATGAGAATTTTTAAAGAGAAACGTCGGAAGATTTTGATATAAGAGAAGAGGAGCTTCAGTTTGTTGCCCAGCCCTATATGTTTGAACCGCGAGAGGCGCCTAAGCTTACAATACTCCTACATCCTACGTCGCGTTAAAAGTTACTCTTTTGCCGTAAATCGATGCGTATGGTCATCTGCCGGAAGCTATTATAGTTTATAAAGTTTTAAATATGGATACTTTTCTTACAAAACACATTTCTTCGCTTTAGAAGGCCTTTATTAACCCCCTGGAGGTGTATGGATTACTTTTATGATGGATGGATGCACTTTTTTGGGCTTCCAAATACAGCACCCCCTTCACTCCCATAATAAAGCTTGGAAGAGTCAGGATATATTCTAATATAACTCTGATTGTGTTCTTCTGAAAGAAGAGAGTCATATACACCTAGAATTGCTTGAGGGTGAGTAAACCATGGGATAATTTTCATTTTTCGGTGAACTGAACTCAGTTAGGTATAGGGTAGGGTTTCGTGTAGGTGGTATGTTATTTTCAAAATACAAGTTGCAGTATTTTCATTTCATTGTGACAATTTCATGACAATCACAATCAATGAATCATCATCTTCACAATATTTTTATTATAATTATTATGAAAAATACTGTAGTATTATAATATTTCTTTAAATCAGCTAAAAGGCAATTTAAATAATTCATTATTTTTGAGCTACAATAAATATTTATGATTATTCTTTTCTATTAATTTTATTTATTTATTTGCATTACAAGAATTGCAAGAAAAAATTTGATTAATTTGTGTGAAAATAATGACAAAAAAGGCAAAAGTCAAAAGAAATCTTATTGACCATGCATTGTTTCTGAAAGAAGAATATAATTTCTTGCTACTTTCCTTTGGTTTTGGAGTGAAATATAACCTGGACATGTTCTTGGCAGGTTTCATGAGATTCACCCGTGAAGGTTATTTTATTTTAGGTTCTGTCTTTAAGTGAACATAAGAGGACAGCCAATTGTCTCAAAATGAGCTATTTTCCCAGCTGATATTCTGACTCAACTTCAGGGAGGCTCTGGTCCTTTACAACAACAAAAACAGCAGAAAACCTCTGAAAGCAACAGCTCTGTTATTGTGATTCTGCATACAGACAGGTGAAGTTGTTTTTTGTTTAGTTTTTTTCAGTTATCACTTCACATATGACTGACCGTTATCACCATTCAGTTTTGTTTTTTCAGATGTTTCTCTTTCACCCTCCAGCCTAACATAAATTTCACCCACTTCTGTTCTATTATTCTCTATCTGTGTACGCATTTTACCTGTTGTGACATTATTGAATTAGCCCCCGAGCAGAATGTGCTATCACATAAAACATCTGTTCATGTCTTCTTTTTCTTTTCAGCCTTATCAGGTCAACATGGATAAACAGCAGATGCAGTTTAGCTCGAGGAGCAAATAAAAACTTTGAAAGGGTTCCCCTGAGGCATATTATGAGGAGAACACCACTTTAGATACAATATTAAAAACATATTAATCAGTTTCAGTAATGCTCCCCCAACAGGCATTCTACTGACGACAAGTAACCTTACAAGTACATGACAACTTATTCTACTGACCCGAACAGACTTAGTTGCCATGTAGTTGCAAATGAATGAGAGTTAGTTGACATGTAGTTGCAAAGTTACTTATAGTTAGTAGAATGTCTAAAGTGAACTATTGAAATAAAGTGTAACCTCAATTTCTCCTAAAGGCTGTTGTTTAGAAAAATGACTTGTTTTATTACACAATGCTTCCTAACAACCTGTATTTCTTGTTAATTGTAGAATATGCATAATAAAAAGTATAATGCACCTGTTTAATTAAAAACCTGAGAAAACATCACTAACATGAAGCACTAATGTGCCAGACGGCTGCGATTAGAGGCAGTAGGTGACAGATTTGTTCTAAGAAGATTAATTCATTTGCTGTTTCCATATGAAATAATGCTTGTTAAAAATAAGCTTAATCTAAAATTGTGACTGGTAATTCGCACTAATAAAAAAAAATACTTTCAAAACTCCATTAATACAAACAATTCAAAGGCATAAAGGGCAGTCCGGTGGGGCACACTCGAATATGAAACAACCCTATACAAAACAGTTATCAAAGCCACACGGGATTAATTAAAAACACAACAAAGCAAAGGCACAGTAGTACAATCAAGAGGACAAAATCACATGCATGAATGTTTTCCACATAGGACTATTGAGTCAAATGCAAATTAGTACATAATGAAAGGAAAATGTAATGCGTTGGTGTGTCGTTTGACAACTCGGCCGATTACAAAAGGACAAGAAAAACAAATGTTTACAATAAAAGTAGCACTTTCCCCTAATTGTTCTCTCCCATGCACAGGCACAAGCACACAAAAATTATATATTTTTCATAACGCAGGCATATACTGCAGAGTGCTGTATTTACGGAAGAAACCAACATCTATCGTATTGTATCGTATCTTCCTCTATCACAATTAGATCTGCAGAGTCTGTACGGCGTTTGTAGGTTGATTCCTGAGGAGTGTAAACACTGTGGGTGACTTTCTCAATATGTGTTTGGTACACCATAGACGAAAACATATGGCACTACAATTTTAGTTTGAGTTTGAATGTTACCTGAACAACATAACTACAAACTGTAGCTCTTAAGACTGTTGTACAAATAAAGCTTTTGTTTTAAATATTACCTCTTGGTGTCTTTATTTCAAATAAATTTTAACTTGTGGGGTTTGCTAAAAACAAACAAACCAGGGTTGAGCAAAATTCTGAATTGAAGAACTTGCTCCCTTGCAGTTGTATCTTTAAGGCATATAATTTTTCCAACTTCAAGGCTTTTAAAAAAAAAAAAATCTAAACTTTTAATCAAGGCTTTTCCAGCAACATACAAAGTTTCTGTAAAGCTTGATTTTAATGTATTTCAATACTTTCCTACACTACTGTTCAAAAGTTTGGGGTCAGTCGTTTTTCCCCTTAAATTGTAATTATTACTTTTATTCGTGTAAACAAATTGTAAGCAAAAGCCCAGATAGTAAGATCAGATTTCCAGATATCGGACCACTGCATTAAACTTGCCTGATCATTAAAGGGTTAGTTCACTTTTAAATACATTTTTTCTGATAAATTTACTCACCACCATGTCATCCAAGATGTTCATGTCTTTCTTTCGTCAGTCGAAAAGAAATGAAGGTTTTTGAGGAAAACATTCCAGGATTTTTCTCCTTATAGTGCATTTCAATGGCTACCAACAGATTGAAGGTCCAAACTGCAGTTTCAGTGCAGCTTCAAGAGCTTTAAACGATACCAGATGAGAAATAAGGGTCTTAACTAGCGAATCGATCGGTCATTTTTGAAAACCGTTTATGATTTATAAACAAAATATCGCCTTGAACGTACTTTCCGCTCCCGCATTCTTCATAACGCTTACGCTGAATGTCCTACGCCTTCCCTATTCTACTTACGTAACGAACGCGGCGCCAGTTTCGTTTTTTTCCGTAAGTAGAATAGGGAAGGCGTAGGACATTCAGCGTAAGCGTTATGAAGAATGCGGAAGCGGAAAGTACGTTCAAGGCGATATTTTGTTTATAAATCATAAACGGTTGTATTTTTTTCGAAAATGACCGATCGGATTCGCTACATAAGACCCTTATTTCTCATCTGGTATCATTTAAAGCCATTGAAGCTGCACTGAAACTGCAGTTTGGACCTTCAATCTGTTGGTAGCCATTGAAATGCACTATATGGAGAAAAATCCTGGAATGTTTTCCTCAAAAACCTTCATTTCTTTTCGACTGACGAAAGAAAGACATGAACATCTTAGATGACATGGGGGTGAGTAAATTTATCAGGAAAAGTGTATTTAAAAGTGAACTAATCCTTTAACCTCCTAAAGTACTGGGACCATTTTGAGGATGAAAAGCCAAATTGAAAAGCTTCCCATACCCACATTGTTATGATACAGAGGGGTCGAACACAGATGTAAATGGGTAAACAGTCTTTATTGAAACCAGTGAGCTTATAATGCAAGCAGGATGAGTCAGAAGAGTGAAAGGTGAAGGCTGGTGATATTTACTGTCCTTTTGGTGTTTGCAGAAGAGAGAGTCGTGGAAACGGGATGCAGCTGGAGATCTCTGGAGACGATGGAGCACTCACACACAGACGAGGAACACACGGGGAGATCGGGAGTCACAGGAGACAGGTAGGTAGCGAGAGAGGAGTCCTTGAGGTAAGTATACATGTGAGTATAGCTTAACGAGACCGGACAGTGAGTGCTGGGTGTGAGTGCTCTTTATGTTGGTGTTGATGAGAGTGGTAATGAGGTGCAGGTGGCGGTGATCAGTACTCTGGTGATTGCGTGCGCTGTGATTGGTGCATGGTGGAGCCTGACGTGTCTGTGACAGTACCCCCCCATCCACGGCCCGCTCCTGAGGGCCGAGGACCCCGACGTCGTGGTGGACGTCCTCTTCCACGCGGAGCAGGTCTGTCAGGGTGGTTACTGTGAAAGTCTTGGAGTAGATTGGGGTCAAGGATGTCGTTTCTTGGAACCCAGGAACGCTCCTCAGGGCCATAGCCTTCCCAGTCTACGAGGTATTCTAGTAGACCACCACGGCGTCGGGAGTCCAAGATCTCATGTACCTCGTATGCTGTGCCGTCCTCCAGGATGAGTGGAAGGGGGGGTTCGGCGGCTGCCACGTCAGGCCCTGTGGAAGAGGAGACAGAAGGGTGGTGAGGTTTCAGTAAGGAGACGTGGAAAGTGGGGTGAATGCGGTAACCTGGTGGGAGTTGGAGCTGATAGGTGACCGGGTTGATCTGCTTGATGATCTTGAATGGGCCAATGAACCTGGGACTCAGCTTCCTGCAGGGCAGACGCAGCCTGATGTCCCTGGTTGACAGCCAGACCTCCTGTCCGGGCTGGTAGACTGGGGTGTCGGAACGGTGAAGGTCGGCTGTCAGTCTGCGTCTGCGCAGGGCTCGTTGCAGCTGATGGTGTGCTGAGTCCCAGACCCTCTCGCTCTCTCGGAACCAGTAATCCACAGCTGGTACGTTGGAGGGTTCCCCATCCCAGGGGAACAGTGGGGGTTGGTATCCGAGTACGCACTGGAATGGAGTGAGTCCCGTAGTTGGTTGTCGCAAGGAGTTCTGTGCGTACTCGGCCCAACCCAAGTACTGGTTCCAAGAGTTCTGGTGGTCATGACAGAAGGTACGGAGGAAGCGGCCGATCTCCTGAATTTTCCTTTCCGTCTGCCCGTTCGACTGTGGGTGGTAACCGGATGTTAGGCTGACGGCCACACCTAGGAGGGAGTGGAAGGCCTTCCAGACACGGGAAATGAATTGTGGTCCTCTGTCGGAAACAATATCTTCAGGAATTCCGAAGTACCGGAACACATGGTTGAACAACAGTTCGGCCGTTTCTATGGCAGTGGTTAGTCCTTTCAGAGGGATTAGTCGACATGACTTGGAGAAGCGGTCGATGATAACCAGAATGCAGGTGAATCCATCGGATGCTGGAAGGTCGGTGATGAAGTCCACCCCTAGGTGTGACCAAGGTCGGTCAGGAACGGGCAGAGGAAGGAGCTTACCGGCTGGTAGATGGCGTGAGCTCTTGGAAACGGCGCACTCCCTGCAGCCCTGCACGTACCTTCTGACATCTACTGCCATGTTTGGCCACCAGAAGCGTTGTTTTAGCAACGAGAGGGTTCCATTGACCCCCGGGTGACCAGTGCCAGGTGACGTGTGAGCGGAGTGGATGGTTGGAGTGCGTCGTGACCGGGTGATGAAGAGCAAGCCTGGTGGACAACCCGGCGGAGGATTCGTGGAGGCATTGGAGGAGGGAATGGTCTCTTCCGACCATGTGATGGGGCTCACTATGAGTGAACTGGGAATGATCGGCTCGGGTTCTTCTGTCTTTTCCTCAGGAGCATGGAGACGGGAGAGAGCATCCGCTTTCACATTTTTTGATCCCGGACGGAAGGAGATGGTGAAGTGAAAGCGAGAGAAAAACATGGACCAACGGGCTTGTCTGGGGTTAAGTCTCTTGGCAGCACGGAGATATTCGAGGTTCTTGTGATCTGTCAATACCAGGAAAGGATGTTTGGCTCCCTCCAACCAATGCCTCCATTCTTCTAGGGCTAGCTTAACTGCTAGGAGCTCCCTGTCCCCGATGTTGTAGTTGACTTCCGCCGGGTTAAGCTTGCGGGAGAAGAAGGCACATGGATGGAGTTTGCTTGGAGTCCCCTGCTGCTGGGACAACACCGCTCCCACTCCGGTGGTGGAGGCGTCCACCTCCACGATGAAGGGCAGCTCTGGATCGGGGTGGACGAGGAGGGGAGCGGTGGTGAAGGCTTCCTTGAGAAGGTTAAATGCATTGGTGGCAGCTGGTGACCAGGACAGAGACTTGGGCTGATGGCGTAGGAGGCTAGTGAGAGGATGAGTGATGGAGCTGAAACTCTTGATGAAGCGGCGGTAAAAGTTAGCGAATCCCAGGAATCGTTGAAGTTCTTTTATGGTGGTAGGTTCTGGCCAGTTGGAGATGGATTCCACCTTCCTCTCGTCCATCCGGATGCCACTGTGATCAATGATGTAGCCAAGAAAGTGTACAGATGGTTGATGGAAGGAACACTTCTCAGCTTTTAGGAAGAGATGGAACTGCCGAAGACGGGTGAGGACCTCCGCAACGTGGTGGCGATGTTCGGCCAGGCTCCGGGAGTATATGAGGATATCATCGATGTACACCAGTACGAATCGGTTGAGGAACTCCCGGAGCACCTCATGAATGAAGTCCTGGAATACGGAGGGGGCGTTGACCAGGCCATACGGCATGACGAGGTACTCGTAGTGGCCGGTGGGTGTGATGAAGGCGGTCTTCCACTCGTCCCCCTCACGTATCCGGATGAGGTTATACGCGCTGCGGAGGTCCAGCTTCGTGAACACAGTGGCACCACGGAGATGTTCCAAGGCCGCCGGGACGAGAGGAAGGGGATAACGGAACTGTACAGTGATCTTGTTGAGTGATCGGTAATCTATACAGGGCCTCAAGCCTCCGTCCTTTTTGGCCACGAAGAAAAAGCTGGATGCAGCAGGGGACGTTGAAGAGCGGATATATCCTTGATCGAGGGCCTCCTTGATGTACTCCTCCATGGCCTTCTCCTCCGGGATGGACAGAGGGTAAATCTTACCTCTTGGCACTGGTTCACCCGGAAGCAGATTGATGGCACAGTCCCATGGCCGGTGTGGAGGCAGCTGAGAGGCTCTCTGGGGGCAGAAGACATCGCTGAAGGGGGCGTAGCATTCAGGGATGTCAATGGAGCGTTTCTCCACTGGACTTTCGATGGAGGTGACGCAGACTGGTAGTTTGGTGGAAGGAACTCGTGGAATGGGAAGTTCAGAGATGCAGTTGGAGAAACAAGCCTCGCCCCACTTCAGGATTTCGCCGGATTTCCAGGAGATGGTCGGGTTGTGCTGCTCCAACCAGGGGCGCCCTAATACCACGTCAGCGGTGGAATCCTCCAGAACCAGCAGGTGAATACCTTCCGTGTGCAGCAGTCCGACTTGCAGTTGAAGGGGTCCTACCATCCGGCGAACATGCTTACGGCTTAGTGGTTTTCCAGTTATGGAGCTGATCTGGTAGATAGTCGGAGACGGAGCTGTCTTGAGGCGGAGTTGCCGACAGAGGGAGCCGGAGATGAAGTTGCCGGCTGACCCTGAGTCGAGGAGCGCCACAACTGTAAGTGAAGTGGCAGCAGCAGTAAGATTCACAACAGTGGTGAGTGGTTTCATTTTTGGAGTGGAAGGAAGAATGGCACTCACCATGGGACGAGGTGGTCGTGTGGGGCATGCGGAGATGACATGCCCCGGCGTACCGCAGTAGAGGCAGAGGTTCAGGGTCAGCCGACGATTTCGTTCAGTGGGAGTGAGACGAGAATTCTCCACCTCCATTGGTTCGTTGGCTGGTTCTGGGGAGCTGACGGGTTCGGACCGGCAGAGGAGTGAGGTGGAGAACGACTGGCCCTGGTGTTCCTGGATACACGCGTGCATACGGGTGGCGCAGCGTATGGAGAGCTGGATGAACTTTTCTAGGCCGATGTTATCCTCGTATGCAGCGAGATGCAGCCGCACCCGAGGCTCCAGCCCTTGACGGTAAGTTGTGATCAGCGCTTGTTCATTCCATCCACTTACGGCAGCCAGCGTTCTGAATTGCAAAGCATAATCATAGATAGACATGGACCCTTGTTTTAAATTGTATAACTTCTCACCAGCAGACGAGTCAGAGATGGGTTTCCCGAAAACCTCCCGGAAATGGGAAGTGAAGGATGAGTATGATTGCGTGATCGCGCCATGTTGAGACCAGATAGAATCAGCCCATTTGAGTGCTTTGCCGCGGAGTTGAGAGATGAGGAACGCTATTTTGGCTGTATCGTTAGGGTACAGGTGCGGCTGCATCTCCAGGACCAGTTCACACTGCAGCAGGAATCCGCTGCAGTCCTCCGCCGATCCGGCATAGGGCGCTGGTGTGGCCATGGGACTGGCGTAAACAGGTGGAGAAGAAGATGGAACTGTGTTGACGGAAGTGACTGCAGGTGCCGGTGAGGGAGAGGCGCTTGTGGATGGCGTTGGTGGATTGATGGTGAGAGTGCGGCGTAGCGCATCCACAAGCGCCTGGAATGGATCCTGTTGGCTCATGCTGGTTTCGCGGTATAGGTCCGGTCTTCTGTTATGATACAGAGGGGTCGAACACAGATGTAAACGGGTAAACAGTCTTTATTGAAACCAGTGAGCTTATAATGCAAGCAGGATGAGTCAGAAGAGTGAAAGGTGAAGGCTGGTGATATTTACTGTCCTTTTGGTGTTTGCAGAAGAGAGAGTCGTGGAAACGGGATGGAGCTGGAGATCTCTGGAGACGATGGAGCACTCACACACAGACGAGGAACACACGGGGAGATCGGGAGTCACAGGAGACAGGTAGGTAGCGAGAGAGGAGTCCTTGAGGTAAGTATACATGTGAGTATAGCTTAACGAGACCGGACAGTGAGTGCTGGGTGTGAGTGCTCTTTATGTTGGTGTTGATGAGAGTGGTAATGAGGTGCAGGTGGCGGTGATCAGTACTCTGGTGATTGCGTGCGCTGTGATTGGTGCATGGTGGAGCCTGACGTGTCTGTGACACACATACAGTGCTCTAAATACAAAATCTTGGTGTCATTTTACAGGAAGCCCTTTGAAGTTACATAAAACACTCCTAAAAGTGATAAAAAAATTATAGTATATATTGTATATAGTATACCTAAATAAAAAGTCTCCCCATACCATTTACAGTGGTATAAAATCCAATACCGCAGTGTTATTTTACAGAAAACCCTTTGAAAAAACATAAAACACTGCTGAAAGTGATATATATTATAGTATATTTTGTCTGTGCTATAATAAACAAACAAACAAACAAAAAAAAAGAGGTATTTTATGATTTTGATCAATTTTATTCTTTCAGGAGAAACAAGACTCTATTACAATCTCGAACACCCTTCAGATTTGTATAATTCCTTATATGTGCATCATTTTTTGTCACCTGTGTTGAGCATCACCTCAGTATCACCCGTCTGCCTCCTGGAGATGATGCCAGCTGTGCCAGCTGCTGCTGCTGCTCACTAATCTTCAACAGAAACTAAAACAAAGAAATCACTGTTTATACACAGTTTTTGCACTGTAATAATACCCATTTCACAATATCAAAATGTAGATTTACTGAAATGGCAACTCTGTTCAAGTTTGCATACTTGCAGACAGCTGTGCAGTGTACTAGTATCCTTGCCATATCCCAGACATATAGTTTTGACATTTTTTTGGTCAAATAATAGTTTATCATATTGGCTGCTGTTCTTTCAGCATTTTAAAATAATAATAATTCAATCACATATGAGTATAAGCATTGTAAATGCAGTAACAGTTTATACATACCAAACGCAGAGTCCTCTCCTCTCGTGCGTCATCCCCATTGCGTCGCTGACAGAGGCAATAATCACTTTAGTTTCGCTTTCAAAGATCTCTTTTATCGGTGCTTTTCCGTTGCTAGATGTGATTATCGAAATCAAAACAGTCCATAAACTATAAATCCTCACGAAAACTCACAAATACTTCAGTCAAGCCAGCTCGCGCGTCAACCGGAACTGAATGTGAGAGAGATCAGCCTGTGGCTGCGTCCGAAAACTGGAAAATGCTGCCTTCTGAGGACACATTTCAAGGTAGGAAGGCATGAAGGCACGTCCGAATCCAATGTTAGCTTCACTTCCTGTCTCATGAGATACCTTCCTCAGATTGATTTTTGAAGGAAGCATAGATGTATCCTTAGCTGCCTTTGATATCCCACAATCCTGTGCTTTCCATTCTGTGACAGTTGAGCTAGAAAAATAAAGATGGCGTCCGAAAGTTGCGTTTGCTGTTCGGTTTATGTATAAATGTACGATTTTGACCAAAATATTTCAATTTTGATATCATTTCTATCGAGAATTTTTTTATTATTTGTTTAGTTCTCACCAAAGCTTGCGCTATTTTGCTGTAGATCATTAAACTGTTACACTGCCTCAGAAGTCTGTCCGAAATCAATTTCGTGAGGTAACTAGCTTCATGCACAAACGCTGCCGTACAAGTCATTTTCTTATAAGGCAGCGAGGCAGCAAGACAGCTACCTAGGTTTTCGGACGCAGCCTAAGTCAAATTTCTCGGTTTCTGATTGACATGTCCCCACGGACGCTAACTTTCGGGCATGATTTACATATCATCGACATGTCCTCAGAAAACGTTAGCACGCTTTGATCGATGGTTTGGGGATTGCGTGTTTCTCTGTTCGAGAGCGCATTTCCTGTTCCGTACATCCGCGACAAAACAGTTGATTATTTACGAACGAAAGCTCACAGAAACGTGAAAATTGTCTCATTTGAAAGAAAATATCCTAAGCTAGTTTGCAGCTTTTTTTGATACTATTTTAGTTTGATACTGACTTATGCAGCCCTTATCAAAAGTGCGGGGTCAATTTCTGTCTTTTTAAAACTGCGGGGGTCCTGACCCCCCTGTCCCCGTGCCTGGTTGTGTAAATGGCCTCTTAATCTGTTTGCCACCTAAATTCAAACTCCAGAAACTGGAAAATGTGGAGTTTTTATAACTTGATTAAGCAAAATCACATGACCAAGAATGCTGTTTTCCTAAACAGGCTACCATCACGATTAAAAACGTGACACTGATTTCATACAGCAGTTCAGTTAACAAATAGTTCATATTAAGTTACTTACATTTTAGAAGGAACATAGACTGTTTTTGTTCTATTTTAGCAGCGAAAATTGTTTCAAACAAAAAACACAGCAGAACCATAGAGTAGCAACACTCACCCTGCATCCCAATGTGCAAACCCTATCCGCCCTAAATAGTACTGAATATTACTAATGTCGCTAAATGACACAGACCAGAACTGCTCTCTCTCTCTCTCTCCTCTCTCTCTCACGCTCTCTCTCTTTCTTGCCCACGATCAGTTCTCCTCGCGCCTGAATGGTCAAATGCACACATAGTTGTCAAAATGTCCATCATCTCACGTAAATACAGTTGGTTATGGCTTAAGTGCATGTAAACGTTTGGGTGAAAACAGTGTCAGGATCCATGGATTTGGTCTTAAAGGGGCCATAGCCTATATTTGTCATTTAATGTTAATAAAACAACAAAAGATGTTAAATAAATGTATACATGGTAAATAACCTACTTTATCTGAAAAACAAGTTTATTTAATTTGTATCTCTATAGTATTTGTTGTATTGTTTGTAATTTGTTTGTACATTTCTTTTTATATAACAACAATTATATATATTGGTAATTATGGCCTTTGAAGGTTATTGGACACTGTGAAATTTTTGTTCTTTAAGTTTGTGACAGGCACATAAAAATTATAACTTTTTTCATTAGAGTAATAATAAAGAAGCTGTCCTACATTCATTAGTGTCACTGTCACTGTGTCACTGTGTATTGCTTCAGAAATTTTACATTTATATTCATTGATGTTACATTTCTAAAAATCCTTTTTTTTTTTTTTTCGGACAAGCAACCCTTTTACTCGTACAAGTGAATGACAAGGCTGAATGTCGAGCCCTGTATAGTCTTAATGGGCCGCGTTTCAGTCATCATTTCATGTTGTCTGACAACAAAACCAGAAAAATATATAAATGAAACAATTTTATTTGGACTTTGGCTGTATTAAAATATTTTATGTGAGCAAAAACGGTGCACCAGAGAATCAAACAAATCTAAAGGGCTGACACTTGGCAGAATGCGAATGCAACAATGACATGATGAATATTCTAACTGCCGTATGACATCATCTGTCGACATTTAGCGACATATATGTCATTAAGAAAAAAATAATAATTGGCATTAAAAGGCATTAAAAAGCATTAAATTAGATTTGATGAAACCTGCAGAATCATGCACAGCCAACAATACTTTTATTCAGAGGGGATGCTTTAAATTGCATTAAAGTGACAGTGATTTATAATGTTACAAAATATTTCTCTGTTAAATAAATAATGTTATTTTGAACTTTCTGTTAATCAAAGAATCCTGAACAAAACAAAAATGTATCACAGTTTCACAAAAATATGAAGCAGCACAACTGTTTTCAACACTGATAATAAACAGAAATGTTTCTTGAGCAGCTAATCAGCATATTAGAATGATATCTGAAGGATCGTGGGACACTGAAAACTGGAGTAATGATGCTGAAAATTCAGCTTTGCATCACAGGAATCAATTACATTTGAAAATATTCAAACAGAAAACAGTGATTTTAAATTGTAATAATATTTTACTGTATTTTTGATCATAAATGCAGCCTTGGTGAGCATAAGACACTTCTTTCAAAAACATAAAAACAAATCTTGCCATCCCTAAACTTTTAAACAATAGGGTACATTCAAATTGGAATTCCAATTTAGGATACATTTACGCGACAACGATGTACTAAAAACTGAAAAGTTTTTTCTGCTTTATAGGCGCACAAACAACACCATTGTCAAAACAATCCCTGTTCACACGGATCCATGAAAATGATTAAAAACGCTGTATTATGCTGCCAGGCCAGTGGTTGGCGATGTCACTTTGTAATAAAACACTAGAAATATGCATGCGCATGATATCACCTGTGGCGAGGGGGGCGTGGTTTAGCGGAGCCTGCAGCGGGGGAGAGCGTCAGGAGACGCGTGGTGAGTGAGCGGGTTGAATGCAGATCACGAACACCTGTTTCTCGTTCCAGTGATTGGCGTGGAGACAGGTTAAAACGCCCGGAGAAGCAGGAGCGGGGGGAGAGAGAGTGACTGCTGCTTTGAGCTGGCTGGGACACGACGGCTACTGGAGTGAAGCCCTTGTGGATTGTGTATGCTGTATCTGGAGTGAAGCCCTTGTGGATTGTATATGCCGTGTCTGGAGTGAAGCCCTTGTGGAGTATTTGTTTTGTTGTTGTGCGTTGCACAGCCTTTCTGTTGGACCTTCTCATTTACAAAATAAAAGCTCAAACAGCAGTCAAAGTCGACCCCTGTCCTCTTCCTTCCTAAACATTATTGAACCTCGCTACATCACCGTTTTCACAAATTTTGTCGATAATGATAACACTTTTAAAAAACGTGCACTTTGAAACCTGTTTTCAAAATTTTGCATTTTCAGGCCCCTAAAACGCTGTTGTTGCGTAAACGGATGGCCAAAAGGCATGAAACGTTTTCAGTTTTTAGTTGAAAACGGTGTTGTGTAAACGGCCCTTTAATCTGTTTGCCACCTAAATTCAAACTGATACTGCTCCATTGCACTTGAATTATGGGGCGTGTCTTAACCGAACCAGTAAAAAAAAAAACCTTTGCACTCAATTGGATAGACCTACAACCAATCAGAGCAATGCAGTAAGTGACGTATGTTGAGCGACGCATAGTTGTCAACAGAGTTCAACTGCA
Source organism: Anabarilius grahami (assembly GCA_003731715.1). Lineage (NCBI taxonomy): Eukaryota > Metazoa > Chordata > Actinopteri > Cypriniformes > Xenocyprididae > Anabarilius > Anabarilius grahami. The sequence continues at coordinate 2,426,698 of RJVU01051519.1, read as the reverse complement.
CGCAGGCACGCTGGAACTGGAAGAAGTAGGAAAGTAATGAGTGTAAACGATCTTTGTTCGTCTTTTAAAATTAATGCGCTGTCGATTTCTTTTATTACAGACGTGAAAGCGGAATCTAAACATCTTACTTCTCCAGCTGCAGTCATCGTTGGTGAAAACCAATTGAACCCAAGCGCTCTTTGATGACGTGGGTGGTTACGTAACCACAGATAGCCTGTCCATCATCGATTAAAGCCCGCCCTGGCAATTTGATTGGCTCGACCTTCTCGGCCTGAGTCGGGTGGTGGGGGTATGTGGCGAGGGGGGCGTGGTTTAGCGGAGCCTGCAGCGGGGGAGAGCGTCAGGAGACGCGTGGTGAGTGAGCAACGCTGTTGTTGCGTAAACGGATGGCCAAAAGGCATGAAACGTTTTCAGTTTTTAGTTGAAAACGGTGTTGTGTAAACGGCCCTTTAATCTGTTTGCCACCTAAATTCAAACTGATACTGCTCCATTGCACTTGAATTATGGGGCGTGTCTTAACCGAACCAGTAAAAAAAAAAACCTCTGCACTCAATTGGATAGACCTACAACCAATCAGAGCAATGCAGTAAGTGACGTATGTTGAGCGACGCATAGTTGTCAACAGAGTTCAACTGCACGCAGGCACGCTGGAACTGGAAGAAGTAGGAAAGTAATGAGTGTAAACGATCTTTGTTCGTCTTTTAAAATTAATGCGCTGTCGATTTCTTTTATTACAGACGTGAAAGCGGAATCTAAACATCTTACTTCTCCAGCTGCAGTCATCGTTGGTGAAAACCAATTCAACCCAAGCGCTCTTTGATGACGTGGGTGGTTACGTAACCACAGATAGCCTGTCCATCATCGATTAAAGCCCGCCCTGGCAATTTGATTGGCTCGGCCTTCTGGGAGCCGAGCATAATTACTCCACAATGGATCGAGTCCAGACCGAACTTCCCGTCCAAAAAATGTTGTGGGCGGGGTTCGGGCTGGCACCCAGGCTAATTTAGTGCCACTAATGGTGCAGAAATACACTTCATTTTTAAAAACAAGACTTTTGACCTCAAACAAACAAACAAACAAACAAAAAAACTAAACAAAACCTTTTAAACATTTCTGAACATTTCCGAAACTTGGTAGCTAGAAAGTTTTGCATTCACCCTCTTTCTCCATTCTTCACAGGGTGCTTTTTTAGTTATATTTGTTCCATTCACATTTAAAGGAAGGCAAGGGCCAGTCCTCACTGTGGCCTGTCATTAGGCTCACATAGAGACAGTATTCATGCTGCTTCCCCTGCAGTCAAAAAGCACTCAATGCAGTCGCTCAGGAAATGCTTGACCTGCCTCTCAGATATTGCTTTGGAGAGAGGAGGTTATTGCAGCCCCATTCTGTGGATTAAGTGGGTCCGGGTCTAAGTTACTAAAGCCTCCTCCTAGGGTTTTGACCCATGGGGCCACCCAGTTTCTGTGTATAGTAGAGTTAAAAAGCAGAGAAAGAGAGCAAAAGGGAGAACTAATGGAAAAGCTTCAGCAGAATGAAGACATAAATAGTAAGAAAGTACTTTTTATCCATGTAGAGTAACAATAGAGAATTGGTGGTTGCAGACTGGTTACCATGGCAAGAGAATGGTACCCTAACCCTAATTAGCAAATCACATGGCAGCAACTCAATGCATTTAGGCATGTAGAAATGGTCAAGACGATCTGCTGAAGTTCAAAGTGAGCATCAGAATGAGGAAAAAATTATTTAAGTGACTTTGAATGTGGCATGGTTGTTAATGTCAGACGGGCTGGTCTGAGTATTTCAGAAACTGCTGATCTACTGGGATTTTCACGCACAATCATCTCTAGGGTTTACAGAGAATAGTCCAAAAAGGAGAAAATATCCAGTGAGCATCAGTTCTGTGGGTGAAAATGCCAGAGGTCAGAGGAGAATGACCAGACTGGTTCGAGCTGATAGAAAGGCAACAGTAACTCAAATAACAACTCGTTACAACCAAGGTCGGCAGAAGCGCATCTCTGAACACACAACACGTCGAACCTTGAAGCAGATGAGCTACAGCAGTAGAAGACACACCGGTGCGACTCCTGTCAGCTAAAAACAGGAAACTGAGGCTACAATTCACACCGGCTCACCAAAATTGGACAATAGTAGAGTCCAAGTCTTGATTTCTACTGCGACATTCAGATGGTAGGATCAGAATTTGGGTTAAACAATGTAAAAGCATGGATCCATCTATGAACGGTTCAGGCTGCTGCTGGTGGTGTAATGGTGTGAGGGATATTTTCTTGGCACACTTTGGGCCCCTAAGTACCAACTGAGCATTGTTTAAACTCCACCGCCTACCCGAGTATTGTTGCTGACCATATCCTTCCCTTTATGATCACATTGTACCCTTTATGATCACATCTTCTGATGGCTATACTTCTAGCAGGATAACGAGCCATGTCACACAGCTCAAATCATCTCAAACTGGTTTCTTGTGTTCACTATACTCAAATGGCTTCCACAGTCAACAGATCTCAATCCAATAGAGCACCTTTGGGATGTGGTGGAACGGGAGATTCGCATCATGGATGTGCAGCCAACAAATCTGCAGCAAATGTGTGATGCGATCATGTCAATATGGACCAAAATCTCTTAGGAATGTTTCCAGCACCTTGTTGAATCTATTCCACGAAGAATTAAGGCAGTTCGGAAGGCAAAAGGGGGTCCAATCCGGCAAGGCGTACCTTTATAAAGTGTCTGGTGAGTGTAACTGATCAAGGTCAATGTATTTTTATGAGCACAATTGACCTTACAAGCAACTTAAACAGCTATGGCTTTCAAAATTGGATTCACATTAAGTTAAAGAAAAAGTTTAAATTATTTTTTTCATCCAGTTCAATTACATTTGAAATACACCCAGTACATCTAACAATCATGCTGTCATCAAGCATTTCCAAAGCCGTATGATTTTCTTTCTTTCTTCTGTGAAAAACAAAATTGGTGCAAAATTGGAATAGAAATTGTAGCCACTGGGGAAGTCAGCTCTTTTATTAAATGCAATAAATTACTTGCGGTAACTTCAGTTGTAGGAGGTAATAGTGCGAATTATTCAGTCACACTCTCACGTCTCACTTTAAGTAAGCGTATGCTTTTTATGCACGTTTTGGAAATTTTATGCGCATCTTGCGCATCAGTTTTATTCAGCATTTTTGCAATATCCTAAAATGTTCACTGTACATAAAAGAGATGCTTGAACATTCTGCTTAACATCTCATTTTGTGTTCCACATAAGAGATATTTCTTTCAAATGGTGATCAAACTAGAAAACGTATTTCCCAAAGTTCGGTCAGTAACAAATAATTAAAGAGAATTATATAAAAGCTTTTCACACGTTTCTTAGTGGAAGCTTGGACAGGAACAAGACCCTTTTTAGAGATAATGAACCAATGACTGAAATGCTATCCTTCAACTAAATACAATTTACAGCAGATGGTTGAATTTAAAGTGATCCTCAGAATGGAGCTTCAAAGGCTGCCACTGAGTGTTCTTTATCCCCTCTGGCTTTGATTTTGAGTAGTTTTCTTTATACAGTGCATGATTACATGAGCCTTGATCACACTTTATATTGTCAAGCAGTGAAATGGCTTCTATATTGCACTTTGCAGGGTGATTGAGGGAGTGACCTGACTCTGGGCAACAGAGAAGCACTTTTGAGGGTTTTATTGGCCAAGGCCTCTTCTCCATTTGCCATAATGGGGCATGAATTCGGCTTCGTTTTGTGAAGTTCATGTTCCATTCCACTCAATGTGACTCTAGAACATTGATTCACTCTGTCTGTTACCGGAAAGTGATAAAAGCCTGTTACAGCTTGTTTGTCAGTTGGTTCTGACTCTACATAAACTTCAGAAACAAAAATGATGTGCACAAGCTCCAAAAATGACACAAAAGAACAATAACATTTCATAAAGGTATACCATTTATCTAAAGCCATACAATAGCTTTGTGTACAAACTGAAATATAAGTTGAGTCATTCACAGTTTTGCATTTTCTAACAAGGCTCATCGACAACTTACAATCAATTGGGTTTGGCATCAGTGACGTCAAACCGGTGGACGCATCTTCATACTCAACTTTTGAATATACACAAACACTAATATGTGGAAGATTTTCAGTGAACAATTACTTGCATTTCAGTCTGTTCCACAAATAATCATAAATATTTTAAATATATTATTGGTTATTTTTTCAAACAAGTACTATGGAGCCCTGTAAATGACATGTGGGGGAAAAAATATGTATATCGTGGCCATTAATTAACAATTACTAATGCGTCAGCACGTTTTACTAATTCCTTCCCTCATTTTAAGTAAATTGCGTGCACGATATAATAATTTGTTCCCTTGATTTACTAAATCGTGGCCATGTTGTACTAACTTTTTATCTCACATTCTGACTTTTTCTGCAATTATGAGTTTATATCTCACAATTCTGACTTTTTCTCAGAATTGCTAGTTTATATCACACAATTCTGAGAAAAAAGCACTTCTGAACAACCATCTTCATCGAGTGATTCTGTCATTTCTGTAACTAAAAGAAGTCATTTGGCATAAATGTTTCATATCTCCCTTGTCTTTTATTTTTTGTCTGGAACCCTATTCTTATGTTATTTGAAAGCATTCTCTTTCTAGTATCAACATTTTGCCTCACACCTCATGTGTTCTGTGAAAGAAGTAAAGTTGTAGCACATATCTATCATCAAACAGAGCCCTGGCCTCTTCTCCATTTGTCATAATGGTTCATGGATTTGGCATCCTTTTGTGAAGTTCATGTTCTATTCTACTCGAGCGCTTTGATTCTTTCTGTCTGTTACCGGAAAGCTGGAAAAGCCTGTTACAGCTGAGTAGCTTTGATTGTTTGTCAACCGATTTTGGCACTACAAAAAACTTGAGAAACAATAATAATGGCACACGATGCGTCATGCTGCATTCACTCCTTTGGAGCCTTTCTCGGTTGACAGGGAACCGGTGGAAATAATTAAACTGCACTCACCGAATCTATCTAAAGGCACATTTTACAGTGAGAGGAGATTTACAGCAAGTTTTTGTACATAAACACTGATCAAATACGAAGGAGTTCTTTTGCCCTGCCGGTTATTACATGACTAAGTCAGCCAAGACCTGAGAGTTTTATCCAGGCTTCTGATGTCTTTCCTACGGCCCATCAATCACACGGAACTAGATTAAAAATGGAAATGAACAGAGGAAGGCAGAAATATTCATCTCTTCTAAAAAAGGGCTAGCGGTGATTACATTAAAAAAGGTGTTAGTCCTGCTTTATCTTACAGTTGAGGAAAAAGACAGGAAAACTTAATCCGCATTTATAACATTAACATTCAAATTACATGGATGCAAGTTTCCTGCTTAGCCCTGGGAACGCAGGAAGAAAAATTGGACTGGGAAGATTCATCGAGACTATACATCACAAAATGAAGAAGTTTGCCCTGCTTTCGGACTGGATGAAAGCTCATAAGATTCAGTACAACTTTATTTGTTTTCTTTTATTTATGTGCACCAAAGGGGGAGTTAATAAGAAGGTTTCACTGACTCATTACATCTGCAATTTGCAACAGTAAAAACGCTTTTTAATTTGTATTTATTTCTTTAGGATTCACGCTGCATGCTGTTTCTTCTTTCAAACAGCCCCTGTGATAATTCTTTTCTTCTAGTTTTGGTATTAGTTTTGCTAAAACTAATTACTTGTTTGGTTAAAGTACCATACATATTCGGTGAGTGGGTGGAGGTTGTGACAAATTATCATGCACAGTCAAATACATTTAAAACATTGAAAGTAATATAGCATCTTAAAAATGCCCCTTAGTCTTTAAAACTGCCTAGATGCACAGATGGTAGAACAATTAAACTAAACAGAATAGATAAAATGATGTAAGTAAGTCACCATACGCCTACATATACATCATAAGTGTGTTCCAGATGCAAAATTATTTTTATACCAAATTTTAGGCAAGTTATAAGAGAAGGCAGCCCAGGTGAAAAAAGTATACCTGAATGCACTAATAAAAAACTTAAATACAAGCAAGTACATTTGTAGTACATTCTTATTTTTTGTGCTAAATACAATTGTAAAAGTTATATACTATTAAAACACTAATTAAAAGTATATTTCTACTTCAGTAGTACTTCAGTGCACTTAAAAATGTATACTAAATACCGCTAATACTTAAATTGATTTTAGAGCATTGAAATAAAGTATACCGAAAAAATATACAGAGGAGTTGTATTAGTGTATTTCTTAAAATTGTGCTTTGAATACTTAAAAAATGTGCTCAATCTTAGTATACTTTTATATAGTAATCGTAAGTTTGAATTAAATAGATTTTATTAAAAAATACATTACTACTAGCTATAAGTACATTTTCCCAACTGTGGTACTTAAGTACACTTAATATAAATGCACTTATTAGCATTAAAACTTAAATTGATTATAAGTGTAGTCAGATAAAGACTACAATTTTAGTCAGATAAAGACTAAAATTTTATAAATGCATTACTTAAAAGTGTGCTATATGAACGCTTTACATAAAATTTTTGTGGATTTTTATATATATACTGTCACTAAGTTCTATTTTAATGGATTTTCATGAAAAATAAAACATGCAGGTTAAATGTGTACAAAATTCACAATTTAACAGTAAGTATACTTTTAGCATAAAGTACTTAAAGTGCTATATCTTATATATTTTAATGTGGTAAAAAGTGCTACTAATGACAAATATAATAATAGTAATATAATAATAATAGTGTACTTGATTGTACTTGTCACGGTTTGCAGGTTCACTGGTTTACTCTCGGCTCTCTCTGTGAATGTGTGTTGCTGCTGATGAGCTGATCAGCATCAGCTGGGTCTCATCGGTGCCGCTATTTCATGTCTGTGTGTTTTGCCCTGTGTTGTCAGATCGTTGGTGTGTTCGTGCAGTGTTAGTCCTGGCTGTGTTTGACTCTTTCAGTCCTCGTTCCTGTTCTGGATATTCCCCGTCAAGGCAGTTGAGTACACTTAGATGTTCTTAAGATTATCTTAAGAAGTACTAAAGAAGAATTTTTAGTGTATTAAGTACAAAATTAGTGCACAAAAAAATAGAGCACTTTAAGTACACTATAGTATACTGAAATAAAGTGTATTTTAGTGCACTTTTTTTTTTCCACCTGGGGGTCCCAGGTGCAACATAGCCTCAATGGAAGAAACATGCCTCTGCCTACATTTTTGCTCCAAAAACATGAACACTAGTGGTAGTAAATTATCAATTTATAAAGACTTGTTTTTGTTCTGTTCCTTGCACAATACTATGTTATGACCTCAGAACACTTTTATCATAGAGCATGATTTGTAAACTAATCAATTTTCAGATATGCATCACATAATCAGCTCTCTATGTACAGCTTTTATAATGTTGCAGACTTGCTCGGTAGCTCAGCTGGTACAGCATTACACTTGCGAAGCAGAGCGCTCGTGTACAAGTCCCATGAAACATGAGTCACGACAAAAGAGCTCAGAGACAAAACGAAATGATAGCTTAAAGGGTTAGTTCACCCAAAAATGAAAATGTCATTTATTACTCACCCTCATGCCGTTCCACACCCGTAAGACCTTCGTTAATCTTCGGAACACAAATTAAGATATTTTTGTTGAAATCCGATGGTTTAGTGAGGCCTCCATAGCCAGCAATGACATTTCCTCTATCAAGATCCATAAATGTACTAAAAACATATTTAAATCAGTTCATGTGAGTACAGTGGTTCAATATTAATATTATAAAGCGACAAGAATATTTTTGGTGCGGCAAAAAACTAAACAAAATAATGACTTATATAATGATGGCCGATTTCAAAACACTGCTTCAGGAAGCTTCGGAGCGTTGTGAATCAGCATGTCAAATCAGCGGTTTGGAGCGCCAAAGTCACGTGATTTTAGCAGTTTGGCGGTTTGACACGCGATCTGAATCATGATTCAACACAAAAGATTCATAACGCTCCGAAACTTCCTGAAGCAGTGTTTTGAAATCGGCCATCACTATATAAGTCGTTATTTTGTTTTTTTGGCGCACCAAAAATATTCTTGTCGCTTTATAATATTAACATTGAACCACTGTACTCACATGAACTGATTTAAATATGTTTTTAATACATTAATGTGTCTTGAGAGAGGAAATGTCATTGCTGGCTATGCAGGCCTCACTGAGCCATCGGATTTTAACAAAAATATCTTAATTTGTGTTCCGAAGATTAACGAAGGTCTTACGGGTGTGGAACGGCATGAGGGTGACTAATAAATGACATTATTTTCATTTTTGGGTGAACTAACCCTTTAACAGCAGCATTCAAGTAAGAAATGTATTCTTATTAAAGCTACTAAAGTTATACAGTCGAGCAGTGAATGATTTTCTGTGTTTCTTTTGTTGTTCGAAGTTTTGTTAGTTTTAACAGCTTATTCGAGGCACGAGCTGTAGGCTCTGTCCTCTTCTGAAAAGGGGGTGGGGAGGAGCAGCTCATTTGCATTTAAAGATACATGCACGAATACAGCATGTTTTTCCTTCCACTCAGAAATGGGTATTTACAACATGGTATAGGCTAATAAAATAATGATCTGTGGGGTATTTTAAGCTGAATCTTCACAGACACATTCTGAGAGTTATATTACATCTTGTAAAAAGGGGCATAATAGGTCCCCTTTAATCAAATCCATTTTAATCTTGCATTTATTTTAATGATTTTATGATATAGGGTTTAGTGTACAGCTGTTGTTATGCTATTTTTTAAAAGTGATAGAGAATTGACCTTTTAGCACCACTCACCGGACATTTAACTTCCGAACTGCCACAATACGTGCAATATCCAGCATAATAAAATGCTGCCACATTCACATTAATCTGTTTCACTGAAAATTGAAAACACCTGTAGCGCCACTCACTTTGCAAGATCTGCGAAACATGCAAGAAGCAACTTAATATAATTTTGCAGAAATTTCACCACAGGCACATTTTAGCCTGCACTCTTAGAAAAGAAAAAAAAAAAGATTTAATGGGATTCTATATAGAACCCTTGCATTCTTGACTCAATTTTAAAGAACCCTTTATGCCAAAAACATTCTACATACGGACTAATGTCTTAAATGATTGCATACTGCTTTCATGTTTAACAGGTTATTTACATTTTTTGTGTTTATGAGCTGTTTAATTCACACAATTGTATTAAAATTAATTTAAAATGTATGAATTAAAACTAAATCCATAAAATGATCACATGATGGGAACCCCTAAAAGGTTCTGTATATGAAGTGCCTGACAGAACCCTTTAAGGGTCTAGAAATAACCTTTTCTTCTGAAAGTGTGGGTTGTAAAAATCCACCAGAAATGGTGGACACACTGAGAGAAATATTAATTATATATATATGCTTAACCATTCAATACCAAAAATAAAAAAACATTTATATTTTGCTTATTAGAATATTTCACTGTTAGCTTAGCAACATGCTAACACCAAACCCCATTAACTGAGTGCTACTGCCTTAGAAAGCAGCTGCCTAAGTAGACAGAAAACAAGGCACCTCACTAGCTTTAGAAACAGAGCCAGTATGCGCATTCTTCTGCTTCTATGCTACTGTTTACTTACCAAGACTGACTGAATTTGTCTCTGTTGTAAAATAAGTCATGTTTGTACACTTAAAAGGCCCATGTAGGTGCCTGTGCATATGTACATTGGTATGTATTTGTGTGTGTGCAATAAAGTAATGGGACATTTGTATGTGTACCTGCGCTTCATCCGCTGACAGTCCAATTTCATGGTGCGTCTTGCCTATTTTCACAAGATGTTGGATCTTTATTGAACAATTCAAATTTGATTTGCAAGGAAAGGATGCTAAATACTGGCTAGAGTTACACTGTCGCTGTACATAAGGAGCACACCAGCAGCTCAGCCACGGCGCATACAGAAACCTTGTTCTGATATAAATCAGGCGACTCATCCAGGGGGAAAATGACTTCTGGGTTTTGGCTTGTTTGCTTGGGGCTTGAGACAATACGCAGATGTAGATAACACACAAGCCCCAAATCAAGGAGATATTACAATTTGTAAGAGTGTTTTGTTTTGTTCCCTTCTTATTTGTTGCGTAGTGTTTTTCTCTCAGTATTATATGGCTGTGGGCTGTTTCAATGCATTGGCGCTTCTGAAGGGAAATGGGACGAAACCGCTAAACCATCAATCAATTTTTTTCACTTTCAAACATCAAAGTACATTTCTGTAAGCAATTGTTTACAGTTGCTAGTTTATGCCGGGCTTCACAGATCAATGCAGTGATACTTTTTTTTGTGGTAGTTTTGTAAACAATTTACTTTATTTTTTGTGGATATCAACTTTTCATTCATATTCACTGCTTCTTTCCTTCTCTCTCTCCTTTTTTCACTCTTTGAATGTATGAGGGTGTAAATGTGCAGTGATGTACTGTAGTGTACTGCTAGCAAAGGTCAAAAGATACAACAAGAAGAAAAAAGTACCAAAAGCTTAACTTGGCATTACTGTTTTTTGAATGTGGTACCGTGATAACACCAATGTTTTTTCAATGTTTAAGGTTTTTTGGACATTTAGCAAGGCATTGCAATTTTACAGTGTTTTTAGACATTCACTGTAGTATTAAAGGGATAGTTCACCCAAAAATGAAAATTATCCCATGATTTACTCACCCTCAAACCATCCAAGGTGTATATGACTATCTTCTTTGAGACGAACACAATCGGAGATATATTTAAAAATATCCTTAGTCCTCCAAGGTTTATAATGGTTGTGAATGGTGGGCCGCGTTTTGAAAACAAAAATAATGCATCTAACCCCCTGACGCGATGTATGACACAGGATGTAGGAGTGCCGTAAGCTTAGACGCCTCTCGCGGTTCAAACAAATAGGGCTGGGTAACAAATTTTAGCTCCTCTTCTCCTATATCGAAATCCTCCGACAATTATCATTTTAGATAATCCGTGACCAGTGATTTGTTTTGCTCTATCCTCTGTGCCTCCACGTTTGTCATTACATTGTGCGTCAGAGAATACTCTTCCGCCGCAAATCAACTTGCGCATTCTGCGTATGGTCGTCCACTCAAAGATAGTTATTTGAATTTACATAGTTATAAATATGGATATTTTTCTTATAAAAATGCATCGCTTCACTTTAGAAAGCCTTTATTAACCCACTGGAGTCATTATTTCCCTTTCGAAAGGGAACTCCACTCTGCGCTGAATCGCGCTATGGGGAACATCACGTGACCCGGTGTTTCGAAACCTTACTACCAAAAAACTCCAATCCTATTGGCCAGCGACAGTCACATGGCGTGACCCGGAAGTATAAAGGCGCGCCTACGGAAGCAGTCAGTATGCATCGTCTTTTCGGGACTGTTGTATCGACCTACTGCTGTGTATTCTTTATTAAGAATTCCTTCCAATCCTACAATGTCTGAGAAAGGTAAGAACTAGGAAGTGTGCTNAGCGCAGAGTCTCGTTCCCTGTTCTCAGGGAACTATGGTTACATACGTAACCTGAGACGTTTTTACTTCAAAACGTGGCCCCCCTATTCACAACCATTATAAACCTTGGAGGATTAAGGATATTTTTTTTAATATATCTCCGATTGTGTTTGTCTGAAAGAAGATAGTCATATACACCTAGGATGGCTTGAGGGTGAGTAAATCATGGGATAATTTTTCATTTTTGGGCGAACTATCCATTTAACAGTGCTTTGGACAAGTTTCATTTTTATATATATATATAATATTCTATAATGGTATTTTCAGTTTTCATTTTAATTCTTAGTTTAAGTACGTTTGTTAAAGAATTAGTTCACTTTCAAATTAAAATTTCCTGAAAATTTACTCACCCCCATGTCATCCAAGATGTTCATGTCTGTCTTTCTTCAGTCGAAAAGAAATTAAGGTTTTTGATGAAAACATTCCAGGATTTTTCTCCATATAGTAGACTTCAATGGAGCCCAAACGGTTAAAGGTCAAAATTACAGTTTACAGCGATCCCAGACGAGAAATAAGGGTCTTAGCTAGAGAAACCATCGCTCATTTTCTAAAAAGTTTTAAAATTTTATACGTTTTAACCATAAATGCTCATCTTGAACTAGCTCTCTTCTTCTCTATTTGAAGTCCAGCAGTGTAGACACTGCTAAGTGTATTACTGCCCTCCACAGGTCAAAGTTGTCATATACAGTATTCTAGTGCAAGTATATAACAATTAGTTCAAACTTTAACCTGTGGAGGGCAGTAATACATTTAGCAGCGTCTACACTGCCGGAATTCTAATAGAGAAGAAGAAGAAGAGAGCTAGTTCAAGATGAGCATTAATTGTTAACTTTTTTTTTTTTTTTTTAAGAAAATGAGCGATGGTTTCTCTAGATAAGACCCTTATTCCTCGTCTGGGATCATGTGGAATGCTTTGAAGCTGCAATGGAACAAATTTTGACCTTCAACCATTTGGAGGCCATTGAAATCCACTATATGGAGAAAAATCCTGGAATCAAAATCAAAATCCTGGTTTTTGGAATCAAAAACCTTAATTTCTTTTCGACTGAAGATTGAAAGACATGAACATCTTGGATAACATGGGGTGAGTAAATTATCAAGAAATTTTAATTTGAAAGTGAACTAATCCTTTAAATGCTTTTGTCATTTTTTATACAGGTGCTGGACAGATAATTAGAATATCATCAAAAAGTTGATTTATTTCACTAATTCCATTCAAAAAGTGAAACTTGTATATTATATTCATTCATTACACACAGACTGATATATAATTTTGATGATTATAACTGACAACTAAGGAAAATCCCAAATTCAGAATCTCAGAAAATTTGAATATTGTGAAAAGGTTCAATATTGAAGACACCTGGTGCCACACTCTAATCAGCTAATTAACTCAAAACACATCCAAAGGCCTTTAAATGGTCTCTCAGTCTAGTTCTGTAGGCTACACAATCATGGGGAAGACTGCTGACTTGACAGTTGTCCAAAAGACGACAATTGACACCTTGCACAAGGAGCTGTCGCATTCCTTGTGTCAAGCCACTCTTGAACAACAGACAGCGTCAGAAGCGTCTCGCCTGGGCTAAGGACAAAAAGGACTGGACTGCTGCTGAGTGGTCCAAAGTTATGTTCTCTGATGAAAGTAAATTTTGCATTTCCTTTGGAAATCAGGGTCCCAGAGTCTGGAGGAAGAGAGGAGAGGCACACAATCCACGTTGCTTGAGGTCCAGTGAAAAATTTCCACAGTCAGTGATGGTTTGGGGTGCCATGTCATCTGCTGGTGTTGGTCCACTGTGTTTTCTGAGGTCCAAGGTCAACGCTGCCGTATACCAGGAAGTTTTAGAGCACTTCATGCTTCCTGGTGCTGACCAACTTTATTTAGATGCAGATTTCATTTTCCAACAGGACTTGGCACCTGCGCACAGTGCCAAAGCTACCAGTACCTGGTTTAAGGACCATGGTATCCCTGTTCTTAATTGGCCAGCAAACTCGCCTGACCTTAACCCCATAGAAAATCTATGGGGTATTGTGAAGAGGAAGATGCGATATGCCAGACCCAACAATGCAGAAGAGCTGAAGGCCACTATCAGAGCAACCTGGGCTCTCATAACACCTGAGCAGTGCCACAGACTGATCGACTCCATGCCACGCCGCATTGCTGCAGGCAAAAGGAGCCCCAACTAAGTATTGAGTGCTGTACATGCTCATACTTTTCATGTTCATACTTTTCAGTTGGCCAAGATTTCTAAAAATCCTTTCTTTGTATTGGTCTTAAGTAATATTCTAATTTTCTGAGATTTCTGAATTTGGGATTTTCCTTAGTTGTCAGTTATAATCATCAAAATTAAAAGAAATAAACATTTGAAATATATCAGTCTGTTTGTAATGAATGAATATAATATACAAGTTTCACTTTTTGAATGGAATTAGTGAAATAAATCAACTTTTTGATGATATTCTAATTATATGACCAGCACCTGTATTTCTATTGAAATTTTATTCATTTTTATTTTAGTTTTAATTTTACTTTTTACTTATTTAGCACTTCAACTTTGGAATTTTAAGGTTCTATTTGACATTTTTGTCAAAATTGAGTCATTCACATTATTCTGACACAACTTATTTACATTGTGTGATGTTCTTTTTTTTATGTCTACATTTTGGGACTTTTTATTTAGAAAACAAAAAGGTTCTATCTACACAGTCGAATGGAATGCAAAAACTTTGAAGCTCAATATCTCAAAAATACTCTGAATGAACCTCAAGGTTGCCAAGGTTTTTCATCTTATATTTATATTTTATTTTATTTTATTTAATCTTTATTTCAATTCCCTAGTTTACATTTACATTTATTCATTTGGCAGACGCTTTTATCGAAAGCGACTTACAAGTGAGGAATACAACAAGCGAGTCGTCATGACGAGGCAAATAGACACAAGAAGTGCTCACCATACAAGTTTTAGGCAGTGCTCAGAGTATCATAAGCAACAATAGAGAGGGATTAGAGGAAGTGAAAGGATAGGTATAAGAAGTTTTTTTTTATTTTTATGATGAGGTTAAGTTTATTAACTTAGTTTTAGTTAATGATAACAACACTGCTTTAGACATGGTACCATGATAATACCATCTTTCTGGTCATTTACCATAGTATTACCATGGTTGTTTTTGGGAATGGTATCATGGTAATGCTATGTTTTTTTTTTGTTTGTTTTTTTATTACTATGATTTTTGCATACAATGATATTGGACATGCATCATGGTAATACCATGGTATTCATGGTACAATGTGGTAACCATTCATGGTATGTTTCATAGTCTATTGGTATTTTTACACACACACACGTTCATTTTTGTGAATTGTGGGGACATTCCATAGGCGTAATGGTTTTTATACTGTACAAACTGTATTTTCTATCCCCCTACACTACCCCTACCCCTAAACCTAACCATCACAGGAAACTGTGCACACTTTTACTTTCTCACAAAAACTCATTCTGTATGATTTATAAGCCTTTTGAA
>RJVU01051519.1:2385701-2402987 GCA_003731715.1 Anabarilius grahami | reverse complement strand
TATATATATATATATATATATATATATATACACACATAATATCTGCAAGATAATGAAATTAAGTGACTCTTTGGCACCAATTAATTTCAACATTTGCATTTTAGTTCCTAATTAACTAAATTCGTCATTTATTCAGCATATAGGTTTTAAAAAGTTTCTTTTTTTCCTCTTAGACATAAGCTACTAATTAAAACATGTATATATGAGTTTTATCTCAAAAACCATGTTTATTCAAGTAGGCTGTACAGGAATACAAGCTTTGTGCTTGTATACGTTCTTAGTATAACCTGTTTTGTGACCTTCTATGATTTTGTATCTAAATAGCATGCATTGTTTACATGCATTTGCATTAAAGCTTATGTTTTCAGTGAATTAAGCAGCTTTCACGTAAGTGCAGTTATTTATGTAAGAGGGAGTTACCTGAAGTATAGAGACAAGCCAAGAGTTAAGACATCTTGAGTGCCAAGAAGAACACTAGAATGCAAATACAAGAACACTGCAACAACTGCAAGCACTGTATCACATCAATACCAGTGTCATGCTAGATACAGGTCAAGCATGAATTTGTCTAGTGCTGAGAAACGAAGGAAGGCTGATTCCCAATGCCAGCACAGAGAGGTACACCATGGAAAATATTTTTGACCACAAAACTGTGTTCGCAAGATTCAGTTTGTTGAGGCTGTCGGCGAAAGAGATCACTCTGAATGGCTGTTCAGTTTATTGAGTCAGTACATGAGAATAAAAGTGAAAGTGATGAAAGCGAGCAAAGAAGTTAAAATGCCACTGTTCCAATTTTTATGGCATCTGAGAATTCCAGTACATCAACATTTTCATAACAGCACGAGCCACCTGGAATGATGAAAGTGATAAGCACGATTGATATTCAAAATGGTAAGCAAGCGCAGCTTTGTTTATGGTTTGTATATCTGCGGTTCTAGTTTCATTTTCTTTTTTTTGACTAACAAATATAGACTATTGATACCTGCTTATATAGATGGTTATTTGCTTTTTGGCCGACGCGAGGAGAGGAGACAACAACGTCAGCTTGTGTGTCACCCGAATGGTGAATATGATTTCACCAAGTACAACGTGTGCCTGGATCAACATTCCAATCAACCAATCAGATTTGAGGGGGACATTTACAGTTTATGTCAAGTTTAGGCTTACAACCAAGGTTAGGTGCTTCTACATCAATGTTATTTAGCTATCATTTCCCTCTGATTTTAGAGATAAGTTATAGGTAGGGTTAGGTTTAGGGGCAGGGATAGGTTCAGGACTTCATTTTCGGACAGGAATGTTGTTGACAAAATATGTTGATCAAGGAACTCTCTTACTTGGAAAAATCAAGGTGACTATCACGGAATGCACTTACAGTATGGGGTAAGGCATTGCACCAGAATTAATGTTAAATACAGTTTCAAAAGTTTCAAAAGAATAGCCACAAATAGAAATGTAACACTATAACATCTGGTATTTCAAGAAATATTTCAAGCATATTTGACCTTTGAAATTATGGGAGTAGGCATACATTACACATACGTTAACAAGAATGTAAAAACTGTTCACAAAATTCCACTGATTTATTTCAATGTAGTTGAGCATAACTAGTGCTTATGCTCATCACAAAAGAATAAATTGCATCCGCGATACTGTATTTTCCTGATGACTGAAAACAGGCTGAGAGAATGGATTTCTTGCTTGTTCTTTTGCTGTAGTGACATGCAGGTGACATTGAAAGTGTCTGTTTGAAATCCGCAAACAAACACAGAAGAATAGTTTTATGATAACAATTAAGTCTGTTTGAGAATCATTTTCTCATATTTCCTCTATACAATCACTAGTGTCAGTGTGTATGGCTGTAATGCAGTATAAAGGAGCTTTGTTTCTGCAGTATCAAATCTAGCGTGCTTCATCAAGATTACACAATGACAGGATTAAATGTCACTGGCAGCCCTGTGATTCCAGCAAGCCCAATTAAACACACTAAAAGTCTCATTTTCCTTGTGAGCAATGTTAAAAAAATTCAGAATTATAATGCAATCTTTAATGAGAAAGGACACTGTAGATTCATTTATGCATTTGGCAGACACTTTTATCCAAAACGACTTATATTGCATTCAAGGTACACATTTTTATCAGTTCTTGCTTTCCCTAGGAATCGAACCCATGACCTTAGCGTTGCTAGTGCCATGTTCAACTGTTTGAGCTACAGGAAAGCATAATGTGTATTGTAAAAGAAAAAGGAAAAGATATTTTTTTAGAAATTATATTTTGCATAAATATTTTATTTAAATTATTATTATTATTATTACATTGTGACGTTATTTTCATGGTAATTTAGCATATTTTCCCCAAATTCCCATTACTGTAATGTGTCTGGATTTACTTTTGTGTTTGTTTGTAATTCCCAATATTCTCAATTAAATAATTATTAAAGCTGCAGTCCGCCATTTTTCCTCTTTGTCGCCATCTCTGTTTGAAACGTGATTGGAGTCATATGCGGAATAGTTATCATTACGTGCGTTGTGCATCGGCACGGCTCAGCACGGATGAATCTAATGTTTGGATGAATCACTACACCGGTGTGGATACTGTACGTCTTGAAAGTATGACCAATATAAGAATTTTCAGTAAGTAACATTTCTGCCACTTTTGTTCTGACCAACTGAGGAAAAAAGCATTAGGCCTACAATAAATCGCGCTGCTAATGATGATGAAAAGATGATGAAATCTAACGATCGCTTAGCTCGGATCACGGCAAACCGTGCAAATTATTATTACTGTTATACTTTGTTCTCAAATTGTTCATGTTAACAACATCAGCATTGCGTGACTATCCCTGCGTCTCAATCAGCTCCCTAGCTCCCTAGGTCATAAATCAGTATATCATGTAAATGAATGTGGCCGATTCCCTGATCAGTGCCCTGACTACTGAACTAGGGAGCTGATTGAGACGCACGCTATGTGTATTTAGTGTATATTAGTGTTACCTGTAGATTTCAATTCCTGTAGCCACTCCACAGTCCAAAGTCTTTTGCTTTTTGACTACGGGTGAATCTCCAGTTGTCACTGATGATTGTCAGTGTCAGATTGACGTTTAATTATTTCAGCTGCTGTGAGAACAGACTATAAATACAAGCAGCATCCTCACATGACAAAACCGACTTGCCTGGACTCCTTTTTTCTGTTTACGGACGTGACGTGTGTTACTTCAGAGTCTATGACTAGATCATTATTGCTGTGATTATTAGGTTTTTAGCATGTTATATGTTCGGGAACAGTTCTTTAACCCTAATTGGAGTGTGTAGCTTTTCATTTCTTAAACAACCATGTAGGATGTATCTTGGCCTTATTACAGGATGACAATCTTAAGATTCATCAGGTTCAAATTGTAGTGTCTGGACTAATCAGACACACAATTATTCATAATATTTAATTAATAATCCTGAAACTCACTCTCTCAAAGTTCTGTGAACCCATCCCCCTAAAACTGCAACTAGCATCCCAAAACTGCAACACAGGCAGAACCAGGTGTCCTGTTAAGGCAGGAACACACCAAGCCGACAGTCGGCATTCGGGCAGTTTTTGTTCATCAGCACCCTCCTACTGTATAACAGAAAATGCAGTCAATGGTGGGGAAAGAGTTAAGTAAATGTATCTGGTTTTAAGATTGTTTAGATACTTTAACTAGACAACAGACAAAAATACTGATTAAGAAAAAACTGAAGTTTTGGCATAATGAGAGTAAATTTGTTATGCTATTTGTCATGAAAATGTCACAATGCACATTATTTTAACAGTCTAAAAAAGTCTGGGTTAAAAACAACCCAAGTTGGGTTGAAAATGGATAAACCCAGCGGTTGGGTTAAATGTTTGCCCAATCTGCTGGGTAGTTTTGTTTAACCCAACTATTGTTTAAAAATGACTAAATGGCTGGAATAAATTAACCCACAGTATATTGGAAATAACATTTATTAATATGTTTAATGAATGAACGTTTATTAATACGTTTAATGAATAATAATTAAACAATAAACATGTATTAAATTGCTTATTAATAAATGTTCACCTTTTATTATAATTGTTGCCTCTAGTAATTATGTGTCTGATTTTCAATTTCCATTTCCTATTTTGGGTTAATTTTAAGCCAGCCACATATACATTTTTAAACAATAATTGGGTTAAATAAAACTGACTGCATGTTGGGCAAACATTTAACCCAACCGCTGGGTTTGTCCATTTTCAACCCAACTTAGGTTGTTTTTAACCCAGCATTTGTGCAGTTTCTTCAAACAAAATGTAATTTATCATTTCTTTCTTTGCTAAATATGACAAACATGTTATTGACCAGTTTCACATAACACAATTACGTTGATATACAGTTTAATTTCCCTTTCTCTCTGTGATAGTCTGGCTCATGCTGGGGTATTTCTACACTTGCGTATTTACCATAGAATGAAGATGGGAAGATATCTGTCTGAGTGTGTTTATATATGTGAGCAAGTGCTTACTAAAGTACACTATTTGCTAAAAAGATTGCCCGTCTCATTCAGGTCTGTGACATGTAGCACAAATGATCCAATTATGCTTATTTTACATATGTAAATATTGCCACAGTTCAGATGTCTGTCCACCTGGTGTGTGTCATAAACCAAAGCAACCGCGTGAAATTCCGAAACATTATGTCTCCCTCTTTCTTTCCATTCTATACTTTCCCAATCTCCTGCCTTCTTCAGACAGGCCTGTGAAACACCTGACACATTTGACAGGCGTGTTTTGACTAACTGCATATGGCAGTCTTGATAAATAACATGCTAAGGAGGAAGCTTATCAACCAACTAAACTCAGCTCTATACAGATAAGGACAAATATGCAAATCCAGCCTGACAGTTTCCAGCACCGTTTGCAAAGTGCAGAATAAATAACCCAGATATATAAAGCTCCATCCTTCCGTTTGACTAACAGGATAATTCTGTTTATGTTAGTACTTGAGGACCAAGTGTCTTTATTTTGTCACAAACCACAGCTGTTTTCTTTCTCTGAAATCACAAACCATCATTTAACATCATAAACTAAATTTTCACGATTAATGAAGAAAATGAGTGGTGTTTGCACATGCAGAACTTGCCATGGTGTTGATATGCATTTGCTATAGGGTCTTCTGCGTGGTAGTGATGGGAAGTATGATTCTTTTCTGCACTGGTTATTTCGGACAGTTCATTTCAATGAACTGGTTCAAAAAAAAAAAATTTTTCTTCAGCAGACAGTTCTCAGCATGTCAGATATGTCCAAAAGTCTGTTCTCAGTTCAGTGTACTGTTGGACTAACTGATTGCGCTAAATGAGTTAACAAAAAACATAATATGATCATAAACTCCTGGAAATTGGCTAATTTCGAGTTTGAGTGAGTGTCAGGCACTTCTGAAAGTGAGTTTTGATTGAGTAATTTGCCGTTTTGGTGAACTGGTTCAAACAGTTCACTAAAAAGAACTGGTTCAAAAGAAAGATTTGTTCGTATTCCATCACTGCTATAGGGCATTGCTGGCTGGTTTTTAGGGTGTTCTGGATGGTTGCTTTCTGATTCCATAAAAATAGCCCAACCCTCTAAATAGCTCCAGATATGGCTAGCAAGTTTTGGTCTGTTTTTATGGCTTTGCAAGGAAAAAATTGTAAGTCCCATCACTTAGAAAAAAAAAAAAAAAAGTTTATCATCAACAAGCCGCATTTGAGGAATCTTTCACGTCCGTGGCACAAATGGTGCACTAAAGTTTAATACTTGGAGTTAGAGCTGTGTTCAAAACAACTCAATAGCAAAAATAATAATAGTTAATCTAACCTTAAAGGGTTAATTCACCCAAAAATGAAATTTCTGTCATTAAGTACTCACCCTCATGTCGTTCCAAACCTGTAAGACCTTCATTCATCTTCGGAAGACAAATTAAGATTTTTGATGAAATCCAAGGGTTTCTGAACCACACATAGGCAGCAACATCATTGCACCTTTTGAGGCCCAGAAAGGTAGTAAAGACCCCTCGGATTTCATCAAAAATCTTAGAAGATGAACGAAGGTCTTACAGGTTTGGAACGACATGAGGGTGAGTACTTAATGACCATTTTTGGGTGAACTAACCCTTTAACAAGTACAACTAAAATGTATCATGCGAGATTCACCTTAATTCACGACCACAACACAAAGCCATGGTTAAAAAAGTGGCCTTCAACAGTTAGATTAGGGCAGCTAAAATATCATGTAACACACATTTACATTTGTGTCAAACACAGAGGTGTGCGGTTTGTCTTTTGCTTGGCTGTGTGTTTTTGTTCTTCTCGTCACCCCAAGGGGGACAGTTGGCAGGCAGCGTAGAGGACAGGACGAAGTGTTGGGCTGGTAGCCAACGCCACGAATGCTGGCGAGTATGACTGACAATTAAAAAAACACGGCTAGACAGGGCAGGCAGCTGTGACTTTAGTGTCGGGAGTGTGTGAGGATTTGTAGTGAAGAAAGAGCTTGCTGAAGTCAAAGAAGGAGGAAAACTAAACAAACAGCAATGAAGTTGATGAATGAACAACATTTTTTTCCCATTCTCTAACTCAAACATTCATTAAAGTGTCTAAAAACTAAATTCATCCTTACTTATTATACACATTTACTAGACAATAGAGATAGGAAATTATTAGGGAGATATCAATTTGCTTAACCGCAAAGGTCTGAAAAAATTCAAAACTTACACTGTTTCAAAAGCTAATGTGTTGCATGGTTATGCAAGAAAATACGCAAATGTAAATTTCAGGAATATTCACTTAATGAGTGATTATATGGTATTCAGTGATTATAGGGAATATTCATAGCAGGAGCGATTACAGCCTTTTGTACCATGGGATTCTGTGGACTCTAGATATGTTTCTTAGGCTCAAAACTTGTTTGTGTATAATCACAAACACATTTGGCTACATTTATTATTGATTGATATAAAAGCCGTCTGTGGATGAGTGATAGAAATGGAGCACTTCTGAGTGACGACCACAGATTTACTATGGAGGACTGTGATGAAAGCTCCCTTAAATAGGATCTATAATTATCTATGACTCATTGAAGATTTTCAGGTTGGCTTCCACAATACCTAAAAAAAAAGGTAGGTATTTTGGGTTCATTTTAAGCCAGCCATATAGTAATTTTTAAACAATAGTTTGGTTAAATAAAACTGCCCAGCACATTGGGCAAACATTTTAATCCAACCGCTGGGTTAAAACAACCTAATTGCTGGGTTTGTCCACTTTGGTTGTTTTTAACCCAGCATTTTTATGCAATATTAGAAATATGTCTTAGCCAATTTTGCAATGCCATTTACACTGCAGTATATCTGTGGTGTGATTTGAAAAAAACAGACACCAAGCAAAACACTTTAGCCTACTCTCTAAACTGGGTTCCACATGGGCGCCTCCAGTGTAGACAGTTTCACTGATTATCCTAGAAGTGAAAATAACTGTACTGTGATATATACTGTTAGCGTGAAATACAGTTACTACTGTGATATAACATTTTGATCATACCCAAGCGTGCTACATTCAGCAGGCCAGACTTTTCATTTGTAGGGTGTATATGTATACATGTGCTTCTGTAAGTATCTGCCTATATATTAGCAAAAAATCTTCTCCCTTTTTCTCTTTCTCGCCCGTCTCTTGTTCATCGTTCTGCTCTACTTCCTTCAGCTCGGTTTGTAATGGAGATTGGCTCCAGGTTTACGCCTTGCCACTGCGGAGAGCATAATAACACTATACCTGATGTTTTTCCCCTTCTCCTCTAAAGATTGCAATTGATTTAAGTGTGATGGGTAATATTGTTCGACGTTGTGAAGGGAACAAAATGACAGCAGTGATAAAGCATTCTGGACATTTGCTTGACACCCAGGTTATCGCGACTTAAATGCAATGAGGTGCAATGGCGAACGGTCAGGTTTGAAAGTGATAAAGAGAGATGAGCCAGTGGGAGATATAAAATGAGAGCGATAAGGAGACAAATACTGAGTTGTCTAACCTTTGTATCACGCCTTGTCCTTGGCGTACACCTGTAGCCATGTGTTCTCTGGGCCTAAGCTGCAAACAGATGGCGGTGTGTTGTCCTTCACCTTCGTTCTATGTGGAAAAAAGAGAAAACAGCAGTTGACATTTTCCAGACAGAGCGCAACTCCTCGCTGATTTGTCACCTGTCTGTATAATAAACATATTTGGAGAACATGACCTCTCATGCACAAAACAAACTCAATGCCAATGATTAACTCTGATTCTTTTTATCCTCTATGGTTTTGTGGCTGTTTACACAAGACCCGTGGAAAGGTAGACGCCATAAAAGTTACACCTGCTCTCCTCTTCCATATGTTTATCAGAAAGAGCTTAAATCCAGGTTTAATTATGTTTGCATCCATCAAAACATTTGAGAAGGTAAGATGTGGTACATTAACTATTTAGGTCACAAAACTGGTCATTGTCATACCAAAGGTTACAAGGAAAGGAACCCGAGAGGTCCAAGGTTCAAATCACAGACAAGCCCCCGTTATTCCTTTATTAACCATTCATCAAAATTACATAAAATGTTTTGTATTTTTACAATAACAGTGTTATAAAGTATAAATCTCATCAAGCTAGTGTCAACGCCATCATTTTATTAATTCAGATGTTTTCGCGAACGCGGAACACACATGAAAACAAGAGGCGGGATTTATCACATTAACCAATCATATCCAATCATAGCCTCCTCTTACATGACATTCTCCCATTAATTTTCAGTTGCCCCCAATGAGGCTCAATGGGCTCAGGGGAGGCAAGAGGATTCTGCAAATGAGTTCTGCAGATACAATGTAAAACAAGATTCATTAGTCAGCTTCATTGATTATAATGGGTGTTTTTTTGCGAGATTGTAAAAGTCTGTGAACTTGCAATGAACTGAAGTCATTGACCGCTTCACTGATGTCAACTGATTAAGTATTTGACATAAAAAAGACAACATAGATGCCTTTAATTAAGTAATTATAAAAATTGCTCTAACAAAGGTAAAAATGCCCCTGGGAATCAATTCCTTATTAGAAAAGATTATTTCTGACCTTGATACAAAAAAGAAAAAGAAAAAAAAAAGAAACTGTATATGGGCACATACCATAAAGAACGTAAGTGCATCATACACTACCACAGAAAAGTGAAAATGCTGTGTGATGTGCTACAGTGACAGCCAGTCAAAACATATTTGATATTTGATTTAATATACAGATATGCAGAGTGGGATTTTGGACTAAGGAGATTTCACTTTATGGACGGATTACCCAGTGCAGCCTGGTTAGGAAACAATGTAAATAGAACATAATATTAAGGATAAACAGTGCTGTATGTGAATAGGGATTCAGACAGAGTTACTTACATTTATTTACATTTACATTTATGCATTTGGCTGACGCTTTTATCCAAAGCGACTTACATTGCATTACACTATACATTTGTATCTGAGTATGTGCAATCCCTGGGATCGAAACCATGACCTTGGCATTGCTAGTGCCACGCTCTAACCACTGAGCTACAGGAAAGCTTGGTTATACTTGGTTATACTTTTCATAAATATGTCGAGGTTTTTGAGTAATATGAAATGAGTCTGATCTGAAACACATACACACACACACACACACACACACACACAAAGGTTTGTTTTGCTATAAAAGTGAGGACATTCCATAGGCGTAATGGTTTTTATTCTGTACACACTGTACATTCTATCCCCCTACACTACCCCTACTCCTAAACCTAACCATCACAGGAAACATTCTGCATTTTTACATTTTTAACAAAACATTGTTTAGTATGTTTTTAAAGCTATTTTAAATGAGAACTCATGAAATGTCCTCATATTTCATGTTTACCTCGTAATACCAGTGTAATGCCCATGTCATTATACAAAATTGTGTCCTCAAAAATCACAAAAATGCCCCCCCCCCACATACCCACACACACACCCACACACACACACACACACGCACACACTGCGTGGGGACTTTCCATTGACCGTCATTATTGGGTGGTAACCTAATCCCACTTATACCCCCTTTTTTGCATTTATGTTTATTAAGCCATTGGAATATCCTCACAATGTATATGATTTCAGGTTTTCTTTGCACAAAAAGAGAGCAAAACCTGACCAATATAAACTGCCTCTTTAAAAAACACTATGTCAAAATATTAATATCTTTCATTCTGCAGCTCACCCCCACAGAGGAGTTTCACATTTCTACATCAACACTGTGGTTTTACTCACTCTCATTGTCGTTTACTTTACCTCTCGTTAGCAGAAACCTGATCTGGCGGTACAGCACTTTACACCATCTAGAGAGGAAACAGGAGTTTATATACGTCCAGCAGAAGACATTTTAGAGCACCAACCCTAAATCATTACAATAACACTATAGCCATTTAACTGTCAAAATAGCCATCAGAGAGCACGTACCACCTCAGCGGGGATAATTTCATGTGCGTGTGTGTGAGAGGATCATTATGCACATTTAGAGCGTGTTGAGGGAGTCTGTCCTGCGTATCTTTCATCTTTTTTCTTCACCCTACCCCTCTGTTAAGTTCCCATTTTCTCAAATTCACATCTGAGCAGCACTTATTCTCTTGTTAGTGTTTTTTTATCCCCGTTTCAGACAAGCTAAACAAACAGAATAAAACATGTGGGTATATCATTGCCTTTCTTCTCTGTCCTACAAATTATTCGCAATTCTGCAGCAAAAGTTTCGCAATGCTCGGGGAAAAAAGCTTTAAGTGGATAGCCCAAACTTTTAACACACTCCAGCATGGAAAAGCTTAATGTAACATTACGGTTGCAATGGCTGACCTGTGACCCTCTTAGATTTAAGCTGTGCTTTAAAAGGTTTACTGCACTGGTGTTCGCGCAGGGCCGTCGGCGTCTCCGCATCAGTGCCATCAGCTGCCCGGAACTCGATCTTTCTCTCTTATATCATCACATCCCAAAGAATTGAAAAATTTAATAAAAGGATTTACAAAGGAAGTTAAAGTGTCTGTCAGAGACAGCGAGAGAGAGAGAGATGACAGCAAATAAGATCAGGTCATATCAGAAGCTCTCTTCTCAGAAGGGTAAGAAGTGCCCCATTTGTTATTCAGCCTTGTCCTTCATGTGTAATGGTGACCTAAGGAGTACAAGTAAAGATTGAGATGACTGCTGTGTTTGGTTACCATTGACTTCAGTGGTTTTGGTGACTAATGACTGCCAGACAAAAACCACTGAGACATTTCTCTAAATATTGTCTTTTATGTTCCACAGAAGAAAGTTATATAGGTTTGGAATCACAATTTTGGATGAATTAATTATCCCTTTAAATTGCTACACTAGCAATTATCTAGAGCTGTGGTGTCAAAGGCAGCAGACAAGATACAATTTAAGTTATATTTTTGGTTACACTTTATTTTCATTGTTCACTTTAGTCTGTTGGGGACCATCAAAATAAAATGTCAGCAGATATTAAGAAGACATTCTACTATTACTCTAATGAATGGTAGTTGACAGCTGCAAAATTAGTTACTTAGTAGAATGTCTAAAGTGGACTACTGAAATAAATTGTACCATATATTAAAAGTCATATTTTCTGGCCGTGGAGAAAGATGCTGTTTAGAACCAGAATGGTGTCATTACAGGGGCTGGTAGGACTATTCTAACCAGCCAAACCATGACTGATCCCTTGAAAACTACTCACTTTATCTTGGTGATTTTTCAGTAGCCTTGGTTCAAGAAATATGTTTCCAATTAATTTTCTCCAAAAGTCTCTTTCTTCCTTTCTAACGAAAAGACTGTCAGCAAGGACACATTCAGCTGATCAAAAGTTACAAAGACTTCCATATATATATATATTTTTTAAAGAATAAGAAAAAAAGAAAAATCGAAATCAAATAAATGCTGTTATTTTGAAGTTTCTATTCATCAAATCCTGAAAAAAAAAGTTGTTCACACAAAAATATTAAGCAGCACAACTGTTTTCAAAATTAATAATAAGAACTGTTTCTTAAGCAGCAAATTAGCATATTAGAATGATTTCTGAAGGATCATGTGACACTGAAGACTGGAGTAATGATACTGAAAATTCAACTTTGGCATCACAGAAATAAAGGACATTAAAAAATAAAATAATGAATAAATTGTTGTATAACAAGCACTGATGAATTGTTCACAATAAAGATAATATTAATTAAGAAAGTAAATAGAGTGAAGTTTGATTTCGAGTTAAAGGATTAGTCAACTTTCAAATAAAAATGTCCTGATAATTTACTCACCCCCATGTCATCCAAGATGTCCATATTCTTCTTTCTTCAAATAAATTGTCCTTCTTTCTTCAAATACATTTTTTAATGAAAACAACCCAGGTGTCACAGTCACCAGCACTAGCACTCAATTTCCCAGCATCCCTCCTGTTCCTCACCTGCGCACATTCATCTGTAACCATGGACACTTATCAACTTCACAGCTGCACATCATCAGTTAATTCCCCTTTGTGTATAAGTTCCTGTTTCAGTTCTATTCATTGTCCGTTCACCGTCTTATTACATTGTGTGTATCTGCCTACCTGCCTGTTTGGATTAAACTTGGATTTTTGTATTTGAACCTGTTCTTCTTCGTCTTCCTTCGAGTACACAGCCTGATACCAGGATTATTCTCCTTATTGTGGACTTCAATTGGTCCCAAACGGTTGAAGGTCAAAATTACAGTTTCAGTGCAGTTTCAAAGGGTCTTATCTAGTGAAATGATAGGCCATTTTCTAAAAAATAAAATAAAAATGTATATGTTTTAGAAACACAAATGATCACCTCGCAAGGGCTTCCACCATTCCGCCTTCCGTATTCTTCAAAAAGCTTACGGTGTATGTCCTACACCTTCCCTGATCAACTTACGGAACGAAAGCGGCACCAGTTCCGTTTATGGCGAGAATATGGCCAGTTCCAAAGAATATGGAAGGCGGAATGGTGGAAGCCCTTGCGAGGTGATCATTTGTGTTTCTAAAACATATACATTTTTATTTTATTTTTTTTTAGAAAATGACCGATTGTTTCACTAGATAAGACCCTTATTCCTCGTCTGGTATTGTTCAAAGCCCTTTGAAGCTGCACTGAAACTGTAATTTTGACCTTCAACCTTTTGGGACCAATTGAAGTCCATTATAAGGCGAATAATCCTGGAATGTTTTCATCAAAAACCTTAATTTCTTTTCGACTGAAGAAAGAAGGACATGGACATCTTGGATGACATGGGGGTGCGGAAATTATCAGGAAATTTTTATTTGAAAGTGAACTAATCCTTTAAGTCTAAAAGCAGTTTCTTCTTGCCTACTCTCCTTTTTTTTTTTTCTCTCTCTTCAGAATTTCTCTCCTAATCTCCATCTCAGGTAATAGCTCCCTCCTCTCTTCTTCCCCTGTCAGTTTCTCCATCATCTCAGTCTTGGTATCAATCTGGTGCCCTTGCTCGGTATCCACACTCCCCTCATCATCTCAGAGAACACAGCAGACATCTTTTTTTGGGCTGTGGCAAAACAAATGAGCCGAGAATGTTTGACCTTTAGCAGTGCACATCCTGAACATGATATGTGAGTGTCAGAGAGAGAGAGGGGCAAGAAACAGAGAGACTGTGAGTGAAATGAGGGAGGTGCTGGAGGAAGAAATTGAGAGAGATACAAGGAAGAGAAAGTCAAGGGGAGGAAATAAACAGAGACAGAGAAACAGAGAGAGAGATAGAGTGAGGATATCTCAAGTCCTTATTTGTCCGGTGTGCCAAGGATATCTGTATTGATCCAGCAGGGTGTCAATCACAGCACTCAATAGACTATTTATGTACGGAGACCTTTACCTTTGAAATAACAGCGGAGCTAAGATGATGAGAGCGAACAGATAACCCCACTGCATAAAACAACATCTTCAAAAGTTAGTGAGTGACCTCGGCAGCTTTCTCTCGCTGCCCCCAGAGCACACGATGCTGCTCCGGCCTTCAAATGTTTGCCCCACATCACAAATCCACAAACAGGCCCTACATGAAACATCACTATAATGCTTCCTGCTGTAAAATTATTCTTATTTTTAATTACACCATACAAATACTGCAAATAACCTGTCTGGGCTTTATCTATAAATAAATTACTCATAAGAGTAATACTTAAAGGGATAGTTCACCCAAAAATGAAAATTTGATGTTTATCATGCTTACCCCCAGGGCATCCAAGATGTTGGTGACTTTATTTCTTCAGTAGAACACAAATGATGATTTTTAACTCCAACCGTTGCCGTCTGTCAGTCTTATAATAAGAGTGGACGGGAACTCGAACAATAAGAGTCTAAAACACTTCCATAGACAAATCCAAATTAAACCCTGCGGCTCGTGACGAC
This sequence comes from Anabarilius grahami, assembly GCA_003731715.1. Taxonomy (NCBI): domain Eukaryota; kingdom Metazoa; phylum Chordata; class Actinopteri; order Cypriniformes; family Xenocyprididae; genus Anabarilius; species Anabarilius grahami. The sequence continues at coordinate 2,388,570 of RJVU01051519.1, read as the reverse complement.
ACATTGATGTCCTAAGACACGAAACGATCGGTTTGTGTGAGAAACCAAACAGTATTTATATCATTTTTTACCTCTAAAACACCACTATGTCCAACTGCGTTCAGCACTCGTTTAGTGAGGTCTGATCGCGCTCTGACAACGACAGTGATATCTCGGGCGTATACTTCAATGAGTGCTAGACATCACTGCCATTGTCAGAGCGCGATCAGTGTGATCAATGTGTCGTCACGAGCCGCAGGGTTTAATTTGGATTTGTCTATGGAAGTGTTTTAGACTCTAATTGTTCGAGTTCCCATCCACTCTTATTATAAGACAGACAGACGGCAACGGTTGGAGTTAAAAATCATAATTTGTGTTCAACTGAAGAAACAAAGTCACCTACATCTTGGAAGCGCTGGGGGTAAGCAGATAAACATCAAATTTTCATTTTTGGGTGAACTATCCCTTTAAGAGTCTATGACTGGATCATTATTGCTGTGATTATTATTATTATACAAGAACTTGATCAAAAAACCTGTACCTCTTGATGGAAATAAATGTTGCGATCTTCTTTCCATCAAGAGGTGCGTAAATTTTTGGTCAAGATCTTATATTGACAATGCAAGAGTCGAGCACTCTGTCTACTCCAGCACATCCCAAAGACTTTCAATGAATTCAAGGTCTGGATTCAGAGGTGCCAATTCATATGTGAAAATGATTCTTCATGCTCCCTCCCAACCTTTCTTTCACAATTTGAGCCTGATGAATCTTGGCTTTGTCATCCTGGAATATGTGTCTTCCTACATGGTTGTTTAAGAAATGAAAAGCTACACACTCTGTTAATTAGGGTTAGAAGAACTGTTCCCAAACATTTAACATGTTAGAAACATAATAATCACAGCAATAATGTTCCAGTCATAGACTCTTAAGTATTTGCCTATTTAAATCCAAACAGCTGCTTTTTTTTTCTTGGCCTGGTAAAATGTAATTTATTCATGCGATGCAAAGCTGAATTTTCATCATCATTACTCCAGTCTTCAGAGTCACATGATGCTTCAGAAATCATTCTAATATGCTGCTCAAGAAACATTTCTGATTTTTACCAATGCGGAAGCCGTGATACAGTTTTGTTGCAAGAAAGTTCAAAAGAACAGCATTTATTTGAAATAGAAATATGTTGTAACATTATAAATGTCACGATCAATTTAATGCATCCTTGCTGAAAAGTACTAATTTCAACAACAAAAAATCTTACTGAACCCAAACTTTTGAACAGTAGTGCATGTTGAAAAGATCCAAATCAGTAATGTATAGGTGCATTACATTACGTTACTTTTTATTTTGTTAGTTTCTGTCTCTTGTAACAATAAGAATTCACCCACTATTTAATGGTCCTAATTTGTTTATTTGTTCTTATTTTATTACTGCCCGTTTACTTGTCTTTAAAAATGTCTAAACTTTATATTAGTTAGGGTAGTAGTTTTTGTTGTGATATAAAATTTGGAATCAAGAACTGTGAAATTCCACTGGGATGTCATAACAGCCTTATGAATTAACATAATTATATGCCTAAAAGGACACTGGTTAAAACCTATTTTATTTCATTATATATTTTTCTTAGTACAAAACACAGAGAAAAATGAAGTCCTTGGTAACTGTAACCATGACAACGTCCGAGCACCACCTTGACTGCACAAACAATTGTGCTAAAAGTTATTGCATTTGGGGACTTTACCACATTTAGGACCGAAAGCTATTACACACAGGGCCTTTATCACATTTAGCTTGTTCAGCGTTCAAGACATGGTTACGGCCTTGTCTAACATCACGACTTCACGGCTCTCAACCCCACCACACTGTCTGGCCTTAAATCTACAGCTCTTGCTGAAAGTAAATAGGTAATTCAGATGTTCTGTTGACAAATGCCTTGTTGATAACTCCCATCCAGCTGTGATGCCACCCAGGCCTCTCTTATCTAATGGGACCATCTGTCTTGTGTCTATGATGTCACTTCCTGGAGTCTGGCGGGGAGGGTTGATAGATAGTTGACTTGATAGAGAGAGACAGAAAGAGATAGGAAGGAACTGGGAGAGAGATGAGCAGATTATACGTTTCATACATAAACCTCAAAGCTCACCATATAGCTTCCTGTTTCAGCCTAAACATTTGCTAAATAAATAAATAAATAATAAAATAAAATAAAATAAAATAGAGCTGCGTGCACGACAATTTTAAAAAGCATTCAGAAAAAAGTTTGTTGTTACCCAACAGAGCAATTCTAAGCCATCAGATAACCACCGATTCACAAAGTCTCTTTCCAAAGGCCCCTCATTGGAAACCAAAGACAACACGGCTGAGTGAAAGAATTCTCACTGCAGTCACTTTTCTGTTATATTCTTACTCCACAGGCACCAGTGGCACGGTCATAAGTGTACCATTCACTCTTATTTTTCCAAAGGCGAAATGCTCGACTTGTCAGACTACAAATGGTTTGAATTATATTTATCAAGCTCAGCCGTTGACCAAATGACACGCCTACAATTTAAGGGCATTTGAAAAGAATGGAAATTTCTTTTCTCCATCATAGGCATGAATTACAGACACTTTGAGAGCAATAACTGAGGGTCAAAGAGGCATATCTGTACAGCACCATGTCTGAGAGACTTTCTGTTTTTTAGCATGTGTAGGAATAATGTGTTAGCATGTGGGTTGGGATGTATATTATATCTATATATATATACAGGTCCTTCTCAAAAAATTAGCATATTGTGATAAAAGTTCATTATTTTCCATAATGTAATGATAAAAATTAAACTTTCATATATTTTAGATTCATTGCACACCAACTGAAATATTTCAGGTCTTTTATTGTTTTAATACTGATGATTTT
>RJVU01051519.1:2368068-2384948 GCA_003731715.1 Anabarilius grahami | reverse complement strand
TATTGTGAAGAGAAAGTTGAGAGACGCAAGACCCAACACTCTGGATGAGCTTAAGGCCGCTATCGAAGCATCCTGGGCCTCCATAACACCTCAGCAGTGCCACAGGCTGATTGCCTCCATGCCACGCCGCATTGAAGCAATCATTTCCTAATGGATAGAGAGTCGGACTTGTAACCCAAAGGTCATGGGTTCGAATCTCAGGTCCGGCAGGGATTGTCGGTGAGGGGAGTGAATGTCCAGCGCTCTCCCCACCCTCAATACCACGACTGAGGTGAGACCCTTGAGCAAGGCACCGTACCCCCAACTGCTCCCCGGGCGCCGCAGCAATGGCTGCCCACTGCTCCGGGTGTGTGTTCACGGTGTGTGTGTTCACTGCTGTGTGTGTGCACTTGGATGGGTTAAATGCAGAGCACAAATTCAGAGTATGGGTCACCATACTTGGCCACATGTCACTTCACTTCATTTCTGCAAAAGGATTCCCGACCAAGTATTGAGTGATAACTGAACATAATTATTTGAAGGTTGACTTTTTTTGTATTAAAAACACTTTTCTTTTATTGGTCGGATGAAATATGCTAATTTTTTGAGATAGGANTGATTCACTTACTGTCCCTAATTCATTTTTTGATCCACAGGAGATTTTCTGTGCAAGTTAATACCATTCCTGCAAGTGACAGCTATCGCGACCAGCATGCTCACCATGACGTGTATTGCTGTAGAGCGTTTCCAGGGAATCCTTTATCCTCTGCATGTCCGCAACAGCTACTTTCTCTGTCATGCCTTCAAGATGCTGGGTGATGTATAGAAAGAGAGAGAGAGAGAGAGAGAGAGAGAGAGAGAGAGGGTGTAAATGTAGACAGAAAAGCTTTATCCCTTGTGATGAATTAGATTTGAATAATTAGACTTGTTGTGACAGTGTGTGAAACATATGCACATAGAAGTCAGTGTCATATGTGCTGCTTGTTGTGAACAGAACATCCTATATTTAATAAGTTTTCAGTAATAAGCATTCATTTTGAAATTGCTGAAAAGAGCAGCACTACTTGTCAACAGCAGATGTTGTGCTTTGAAAACGGTTTCCCAAAATGCATTCTTAGTTCTATCAAAAATGAAAATTCTGTCATCATTTACTCAAACCATTATGACTTTCTTCAAAAGATTTTGAAGAATGTTTGTAACCGAACAGCATTGGTTCCATTGACTTTCATTGTATGAAAAAATAAAGTCATACAGTTTTGAAATGGCATGCGTGTGGGTAAATGACAGAATTTTCCTTTTTGGGTGAACTATTCCTTTAACTAGCTTAAACAGTAATACTTTCCTAGTTCGAACAGCTTCACTGGAAATGCTAACTTGTTTGATCAAATTCACCATCTATTTTTTGTTACACTGGTCCAATAGCTAGATGAACACCAAATCAGCAATAGAAAAGAACTAGGCAGCATTAACCAGTTCCAGACCCACTCTAGTCAGCATAAACAATCACCAGACCAGCACTAGCAAAAAAAGTAAAATAAAAAAGGCACTTACAGTACCAGTCCAGCACTACAAGGGTTGTCAAACTCAGTTCCTGGAAGCTGTCCTGCAGAGTTTAGGTCCAACCCTAATCAAACACACCTGAACCAGCTAATCATGTAGAGTTTATTCAGGGTTTGAGTTAAACTCTGTAGGACAGTGGCCCTCCGGGGCTGGATTTGAGCTAGCAGCATTATCCACCACCATAGTAACACTAATTAACACCAAGCCAGAACCAAACTAGCAAGGGCTCCATTTCCCAAAAGCATTATAAGTATAAGTAGATAATAGAAACCATTGGCACCAATAGTCTCTACAATCTATTTAGGTTTACGATACTTTTGGGGAAACACAGCCGAGCACAATATCAGCATTACCAGCAATGGTCTAGCATTTACCAGCATAAACCAGCTTGGACCAGCATAGAATGCTTTTTACACTGGTCTCAGCTGGCCTTTTTAGATTGATGATATGAGTCTCAATGTGAGTATGCTGAACTAAAGGCATTGTTTACACACACACACACACACACACACACATGCTTGTTTTTGTGAATTGTGGGGACATTCCATAGGCGTAATGGTTTTTATACTGTACAAACTGTATTTTCTATCCCCCTACACTACCCCTACCCCTAAACCTAACCATCACAGGAAACATTCTGCATTTTTACATTTTCAAAAAAACATCATTTAGTATGTTTATTAATCCATTTCCCTCGTGGGGACCGCTGGCTGGGCCCCACAATGTAGGTGAACTCAGGTTTTTATTACATCGTGGGGACATTTGGTCCCCACGATGTAATATAAACAAGAACACACACACACACACACACATACATGCTTGTTTTTGTGAATTGTGGGGACATTCCATAGGCGTAATGGTTTTTATACTGTACAAACTGTATTTTCTCCCCTACACTACCCCTACCCCTAAACCTAACCATCACAGGAAACTGTGCACACTTTTACTTTCTCACAAAAACTCATTCTGTATGATTTATAAGCCTTTTGAAAAGTGGGGACATGGGGAATGTCCTCATAAGTCACCTCTTTTTGTAATACCTATGTCATACCCATGTCATTATACACATTTGTGTCCTGATATGTCACAAAAACATGCACACACACACACACACACGTTGGACTGGATTTTCCTAGTTTTATGGAGACTTTCCAAAAACATCATGATTTTTATACTGTACAAACTGTATATTCTATCCCCTAATTCTAAACCTACTAATCAAAGAAAACTTTCTTATAACATTTTTTTATAGTATTTATTAGCGGTTTTCCTCAGGGGGACCAAAAAATGTCCCCACAAGGATTTTGGCTATTTTGTCCCTATAACTTAGGGATTATCTGAAACACACACACACACACACACATATTCTTGTACATCTATCTTTGTGAGGACATTCATTGTCTAGCTCCTTACCCTAACCCTACCCATCGCAACTAAGTGTCTAACCCAAACCCTTACCCTAAACCTACCCTTGACCCAATTATAACCTTGCCCTAAAACCAAGTCTTGAACCTCAAACAGGCCTTTAAAGGGCACTCAGAAAGTGAGGACCGGCCAAAATGTCCTCACTTTACTCTCTTGGTCCTCACGCCAATGGTCTAAAGCTCAAACCGGTCCTCACAGAGATAGCTGTACAAGTACACACACACACACACACACACACACACACACACACACACACACGCATATCGTGTGTTGACTCACTCTGGGCTAATCAGAGTTTTATCTCTCTCTCTCTCTCCCACTGCCAGCTGCTCCAATCTGCTCTGCAGCCTGCCGATTATAAAATTGTAAAAATGTGAAACATACACTCACATTAACAAATGTCACGAGGAGCTTGAAAAGGAGATAAAATAAATAAATAAAGCACGTTCCCCCATAGTAGGGAAAAAACCCCTTTGTCTGCTGACATTTCCTTCTCAGGAAGCAAATTGAAATGGAAGAATTTTAATTTTGTGTGATTCAAATAAGCGTGAATCTGAATTGTAATTAATACACACTGCTGTGCTCCCCACGGGCTGCGGCGCTGACACTGGCTTAGCAAGCAGGGGATGAAATTCCATTTGGAAGTGTAAAGATTATTGTTATGAGAGCCCAACACTCTTTTATTTCCATCTCCTCTCATTCTTTTTCTCCATTTCCCCTCCATTTCTGTCTCCTCCTCATTTCCTGTTATTCATAGACACTTTAGATCTCTGCAGATGACTCGTGACCCACATACAGTACACAGGACTTCACTTTGAATCAGAGAAACAAAAGAGTATAAACGCTACGTGCTGTTATTAGTAGAAAAACGTCCAGGTATATATGAGGAAGACTGCAAAGGCTGTAGGGATTGCTGACATACATGTGTGAATGTTTATTTATGCATGTACGACGCGTTTTCTCAAATACAGTGGGCCCCAAAAAACATTCGGACACTGAAGCCACATGTATGAACGTCATCGCATTGTGCCATTTAAAGACATTAGCACAAACACTTTTTTCTAGCAAAACATTTCACAAAAAGAGGTGTTAGGTTTGAAATGATCATACAACAGATGTATTGTCCAAAAAGCAGACAAAAATATAATAACACTTTATGGTTGTCAAAACTTAACTGAACAAATACATAGTTGATGTGGTGTAGGACACCTGTGTCAACTTGAGAACTGACTTCATACATCCATAAAAAAATCACCTTGACCCCAGCTGGTTATAAGTCAATGTAAAAATGGCTCAGAAAAGTTAGTTCTGAGAAAAGCCTGTGCAGCATTTCCTTGCAAATGCCACTTGGTTTGATATATTTTGTTTTCTAATGCAATGACATTCAGACATTTTAAAAGTTGCTTAAGTTTGAGGCCACTGTATAACACACATACACACTCACACTAAAAAAAAGAAGAAGAAAAAATATGGAGGCACTAAAACTTCACAGCTCTCACTAAGTCCCAAGGAGTTGATTTTGTCAACCTCTCACATTCTGGAAAACACGAGGACAAGCCAGACAGCAACTCGTGACATCACGTTTTTGCTGATGTGTCCCTTTAATATATAGTTTTACTAACTTCCTTTAGATTAAATCACGCTTGCTGCAGTAAAAGCAATAGTACACCAATAAACAAACAAACATAAATACAAACCCGATTCCAAAAAAGTTGGGACACTGTACAAATTGTGAATAAAAAAGGAATGCAATAATTTACAAATCTCATAAACTTATATTTTATTCACAATAGAATATAGATAACATATCAAATGTTGAAAGTGAGACATTTTGAAATGTCATGCCAAATATTGGCTCATTTTGGATTTCATGAGAGCTACACATTCCCAAAAAGTTGGGACAGGTAGCAATAAGTGGCCGGAAAAGTTAAATGTACATATAAGGAACAGCTGGAGTACCAATTTGCAACTTATTAATAATTTAATTTTAATTAATTTAATTAATTAATTTAATTTGTTACATTTATATAGCGCTTTTCTGGGTACTCAAAGCGTTTTACATATAGTAGGGGGAATCTCCTCAACCACCACCAATGTGCAGCATCCACCTGGATGATGCGACGGCAGCCATATTGTGCCAGAACGCCCACCACACACCAGCTTATTGGTGGAGAGGAGACAGTGATGAAGCCAATCAGTATATGGGGATGATTAGGAGGCCATGATGGACAGAGGCCAATGGGCAAATCTGGCCAGGATGTTTATTAGGTCAATTGGCAACATGATTGGGTATAAAAAGAGCCTCTCAGAGTGGCAGTGTCTCTCAGAAGTCAAGATGGGCAGAGGATCACCAATTCCCCCAATGCTGCGGAGAAAAATAGTGGAGCAATATCAGAAAGGAGTTTCTCAGAGAAAAACTGCAAAGAGTTTGAAGTTATCATCATCTACAGTGCATAATATAATCCAAAAATTCAGAGAATCTGGAACAATCTCTGTGCGTAAGGGTCAAGGCCGGAAAACCATACTGGGCCCTTAGACGGCACTGCATCACATACAGGAATGCTACTGTAATGGAAATCACAACATGGGCTGAGGAATACTTCCAGAAAACACTGTCGGTGAACACAATCCACCGTGCCATTCGCCGTTGCCGGCTAAAACTCTATAGGTCAAAAAAGAAGCCATATCAAAACATGATCCAGAAGCGCAGGTGTTTTCTCTAAAAGAAGAGAAAAAACTCAAAAAGAGATAAAGCTTCCGTAAACCCGAATCAGATGGCTCAAATTTTAGGTAATCAGTTACATCAAAACGATTAAGTTAAGAAATTCAAGGTTTTAGGAAGCAGATTATTATTTTGCACTCATTCATTTTAATTGCTCTTAACTTGAAAATATTTGAGCAAACACATTTTATAAATGAATTTGGCTAACTTAACTAGCTGATTCAGGAAATGCTAACTTGCTAATTGGTAACACAATGCTTTGATAGTATTAGCATAGCATAGCAAATTCTGAATAAATACTGCAATATAGAACATTTAACACTATCTGTTCTCAAACTAAGATCATGCTCCACTCATCACCATGATGGTAACTCCCCATAAAAGTTCATAAAACTCAAAAACTCAAAAGAAAAAGAAAGTTTTAAAGCTTTCCTGTAGCTCAGTGGTTAGAGCATGGCACTAGCAATGCCAAGGTCATGGGTTCGATCCCAGGGATTGCACATACTCTGATACAAATGTATAGTATAATGCAATGTAAGTCGCTTTGGATAAAAGCGTCTGCTAAATGCATAAATGTTCCTGGCTGGTGGAATGACCTGCCACGTTCTATCCGAGCAGCTGAGTCTCTAGCCATTTTCAAAAAAATGCTAAANTAGCAATGCCAAGGTCATGGGTTCGATCCCAGGGATTGCACATACTCTGATACAAATGTATAGTATAATGCAATGTAAGTCGCTTTGGATAAAAGCGTCTGCCAAATGCATAAATGTTCCTGGCTGGTGGAATGACCTGCCACGTTCTATCCATTTTCAAAAAAATGCTAAAGACATATCTTTTTCGTCAGCACTTGACCCAGTAATAGTAGCACTTTGATTTCTATTCTTCTTCCATCTATGTGTGTATTTATTTAAAAAAAAAAAAAAAAAAAATTCCTTACTACGAGCACTTTACTGACATAACTGTGACTTCACACAGCACTTACATACTGTTGTTCTCATGTTGACTTGACTTGATTCTACTATTCTCATTTGTAAGTCGCTTTGGATAAAAGCGTCTGCTAAATGACTAAATGTAAATGTAAATGTAAATATTCATAAAAGTTCATTTGATTGAACTAATTTGTTTAATTTAAGTTTACCCTACTCAAACCAATTAATTATTTTAAGCATTAGGGCTTTACTTGGCATAAAATGACAAAAGGGGAAAAAACACCAAAAGTATGAGTTATTTGGACTTATTTTTCAATAATTTTTTTTTTTTTTCTTGTCTTTTGTCATTTAAAGCCAAAAAGCTGCTTGAAGATTTTTCAGTGGAGATTTTCAGTGAATAATGATATATACTTTTTTTTCCTACAAAAAAGATATCATATATGATTTTAAAAGTCTTAAAATATAGTGCACACGTCGTATGGACTAGTTTTATAGTGATTTTTGCCATGGCCTCTATGAACTCTCATAAGACCTTCAAAATTTCGTCTTGTACGCTTCAGTACGTGGAAGAAAATAAGGCATACAGGTTTTAAATGACATTAGGGTGAGTAAATGATGAGAGAATTTCCATTTATGGGTGAAAAATTCTTTAAACTGTTCCAATATTAAAACATCACAGCTGTCATTAAATCCCTCAGGCTGGATTTTGTCAACCTCTCACTTTCTAGAATACACAAGGAAACGACAGACACCAGCACTGACATCACAACGCTAATGCCTTCCTGTAATAGCTGAATTCAAGGATGTAATCACATGTTCACAACTGGGGGAATCACATGTAATATTTTTAAAATTAACCACAGAAAACCCCTTATCAGCTGAGCACTGATCTGAATACTGGAGGAGACATGTCCTTCTCGGCGTCTACTGGGGTTAAGGCTCTTGCCAGATCTAACTTCCTTTAGATTCCATCATGCTCGCTTCAGTTAAATTTGGACGCCATCATTCTGTTTTGGATGCTGCTTTGTTGTCCCAGTAACCTTGTATCTGAGTTGTAATGAGACTGTGATGTAAACTCATCTCTTGGCAGTGCCACATGGGCCATTGGTGAACATTTATCACTCTCTGGCCTGCTCTGTCCAATCCTGCACCGGCCCAGATTGTGCCTAAAGATAGCAGGAGTGTCCGGAACCCCAGAGATCGCCTCTCTCTCACCCTATCTCTGCTTTTCACACACTCCCACAGACACACACACACAGTGAGAGGTAGATAGGCCAGGTTGGCAGGCAGTATGTGGTGCCGGAGAGCTGGACCGAACCATCATCTGGCCACAGCCGTACAGCCACAGCTACAGTCATCACCGCACATGTGTGTATGTGTGAATGTTTATTTATGCATGTGCGAGACACGTTTTTCTCAAATACCTCCACATCCACGCTCTCTCGGAACGGCAGACGTGGCACTGAAATTAGTCGCAAACTGTAAGAGACGATAACAGGATGAAACCAAAAGAAGATTTGCTTCCTGGATCACTCGGATGCTTTTAAGTGCCACTTAGATGTTTTACAGTTTATTGCAGTTAGGAGCCGCACTTCTATTTTGGTTATCTTTTTACAGTTCCATATTTTAATGACTTACAGTGACTGTGCATTTCTGAAGCCTTTCTGTAAATGTATTTGGTTCACAGACGTGCATCTAAGAAACCAAGCTTTCTCACTTCGGGTTTGATTAGCTCTTTTTGCAGAGTTCACAGAAAGCCTGTATTTAAATTCACCAGGTCTTGCAAATGGAAACATGAGATGTTGAAAAACCTTGAAAACTGAAAGCGCACTGCAAAGAAGTCATGTTCCTAATCAAATCCGTGTATCTTGGACTTGTTTTCTGTAAAATATCTAAAGGTCCTTGAAACAAAATTAATTTACCTGAAAAGCAGAACCACCTAGCCTGTATACTTAAGAATATTTATCTTGAATGTAAATTTTGCATGTTTCATTGGCAGATTTTTGCTCTTGTTTTGTCTTAAATCTTTGGCAGATTTATGTTCACTAGATTGAAGCTACATTTAGAGTGTATGTGTTCATAAAAAAACATGGAAAATATCCACTAATCATTCATTCTATGAAAAAAATCTTAATATATTAAAAATATATTTTTAAAATCAGTATTGTTGTCTGACTTGATTTTACAAAGAGCAGCACTGTTACAAATCACAGCACGCTTTAGAAATGCATCAGACACAAGCCATTTTGAAAACTGCAAAATGTAACAAACTTTAACACAATTATTTATAGTACTTTTATCCAAGGTGGAGGTACTGTGAATGTTCACCATGATCTATCTGACATCTAGAGGTTCAACAAGATGTTTTTATATTAGTTCTTGTAATTCAAAAGCAATGTGCTCTGAAGAACACTTGAGCTTTGAATGCATTGAATCGTAAAGCTTTTAGGAAGGAGAAAGCTCAATCTCTATAAGGAAGTGACTCACCTATTCACAAAGGAACCGCTCAAATATGTCAATATCTTTCAATATGTGGCTTTCTCAGTTGACCTTAGGGCTTATGTCTAATCATAGCGGATTTCATGAAAGAATTACACTTGAACAATGAGTTTATCTGTGGTTAAATTGGCTCAACAGGGGCAGGGTGCTTTATCAATACATTTTATGTCTTTCATAATTCATGGTCTTACTGTTGTAATAGAATTCCTTCAATACCCTATTGAAAGGTTGTCAGGTCTGCAATAATCCTTTACATAACCTATCAACAGTCCAGCATCATAGACATGAGCTTGTGTGCATTATTCATACAAGGAAAAAAAGCAATGCAGAAAATCAAAAGGGAAATATTGTTGTGAAAATCAAAGCTCAGCTCTTATGGGACTCTAATTTATCGCAGTGGAAAAGCAAAACTTAATAGCTAATCTAATATCCATGGAAATTACCCATTCCTTATACTTTCTGGCCTGGCTGTTTAGCATCACCAAATCCAAAAGGTCAAACTCACAATGCACCCTGAATGAACTGAACTCTGTAACCTTCAGAAATGAATATGCTTGTGTTGTAACTGAATTACTTATTTTGATACAATAGCAAGAAAGTTATCCACTGAAGGTTTGAGAGTTAGTTTACAAGAGAGAGTTAACTTGAAGTTTGAAATGTTCATAAGAACATACAGATTTGTGAAATTTTATCAAACAAGATGGAATGTTTTAAAACAAGACAATGCAAATCCATTGCTAACACTCACTGATGATTGTCTTGTTGGTTTCACTCCAAAATGATGTCACTTCCTGTATGATGATGTCATAAAGGACCTGGATAGAACATGGAAAATCATAAATAATTGTTATATTGTGATAAAAGAAATAAATGTGATTTTTTAAGTTAATTTAATATTTAATTCAATATATTTGATGGGAACATGAAAATGTATTCCTTCTGCACAATATGACCCCTATGATGTCTCTACTAACTTCATATGCTTTAGTCACAGTTCTTGAATTTGAGAAATGATAGTTCACCCCAGGTTGTCAGCCAGCCAAAAATATCTTTTTTTACTCCTGTATCTCCCTTTTTCCCTTGTAATCTTTGATATGTCAGTGAAAAAAAGAGCTAATAATTTCCAAGAACCAGACTGGCTCAGTCCCTCCCTCTTTGACCTAACAAAGCTTTTGCGCGCGCGCACACACACACACACACACACACGTTCGTTTTTGTGAATTGTGGGGACATTCCATAGGCGTAATGGTTTTTATACTGTACAAACTGTATTTTCTATCCCCCTACACTACCCCTACCCCTAAACCTAACCATCACAGGAAACTGTGCACACTTTTACTTTCTCACAAAAAGTCATTCTGTATGATTTATAAGCCTTTTGAAAAGTGGGGACATGGGGAATGTCCTCATAAGTCACCCTCTCCTTGTAATACCTATGTCATACCCATGTCATTATACACATTTGTGTCCTGATATGTCACAAAAACGCGCGTGCACACACACACACACACACACACACACACACACACACACACACACACACCTGAAACCTCTACAGAAGTGTCGTCCCTCAGTGTATCAGATGAAAGATAAGCGCATGTGTCTCGTGTTCGCCTCTAGATGGTGCTGTTTACCACAACTCAACTAAACATGCTCCGCTTTCCTGTTGGTGTCCAGCTCTTGAAACACTCATCTCTAGTTAGTCTAATAAACCTTAAATAGAATAGATGGAAATATTTTAGATCTTTAAGACTTTAGATCTTAGAAGGTTTTGTTACTGTTACATATTTCAACCCTGTTACCTTACTTAAAAGAAAAACTAATCACTGGCAACGAATTACAATGTTGAATTTCACAATTGAATAGGCTAAGATTTATCTTCATAAACTTTATAAACAGAATTTTACGGACACAAAGCATTATGGGAGGATTTTGGTGACTATATTTTACAGTTCCAAACTGTTTGTCAAAGTTAATATAGCTACTAACCTATTCGAGCTCTTAAAATCTGTTTAATACAAGTGTAAAATGTACTGATGGCAGTCAGGTGGTACAATAAAATGTCATATGGTGGTTTAACGTTCAACAATATTGAGAAAAGTAGAAAACTAACTTAAAATAAAAAATAAACCTAAAATAAACTGATGTTTCCGTACTAACAATTCAACAAAAGTAATAAGTAGTGTAGCTAATATTCCTACCAACTTAATAAATATATAACTTGACAGAAGCATAGCTTTAAGTAGCCTATACTTTACATTTTGCATCTGTCTTATCAGACTTTATTTGTTCTGGAACGCGTTTAGTTCACTGCAAACAGTGCAGTCTTTAATACTCCAAATAACTGTCAATCTCAAGTGACAAAACATTTTTAGTTTGCGTACGGATTATTTGACTTCATAATGCTGTAAACAAATAGTCTTAATGAAGTGAAATGGAACCGTAGATCGGAGCTCCTCATCCCGCAGCCCGCAGAGTCTTTCTGAGGCATTTCGCTCCGTCTCAACAGCGCGCTTGAGTGACGTTAATTCTAACCAATCACATTATTCCCCCTCCTCTTTCTGCGACGTTAATGAAGAGACGGACCAATCAGCAGCCGAGGGGGCGTTCCCCTGTGGGCATACTCCGAGTTGTTGAGAGAAATTCAGTCTGGGGAAGAGGAGAGAGCGAGGATAAGCATCCCAACACATCCCACCGTTTGGACTTTTTCCTCATTCAGGTGTGCGCGGCGAATCACGCACAAGACACCGGGACAGAAGCCGTGGATTTTCTTTCTGACTGAGGACTGAGAGGGAAATGATCTGATCGCATTTGAACTTGACTCTTTTTCCTCTGATGGGATAGTTTATGTTGATATTTGAGCAGAACAGGTACATTTCAGAAGGGCTCCTCCGGTAATGCGGAATGACCGTGCGGGACCGTTAACGCGCGCGTGGATCACCTGATTCATCTCCGACCACCGCATTCCGCGCGCCCCCGACCGTACGCTGATCTGCGGGGGAAAGTTCATAAAGATTGTCTGATTGATTGCTGTTTAAATCAACATTTCCCCCCAAAACCAGCTGTGCTTTGAATTGGATTTTTTCCCCCCATGACTATAATACTTAAGTCTTTACTGAACTAGTCCTTAAAGCAGTGATCAATACGGATATCTTCATATTATTCTGGAGGCAGATCATTTTTCTGACTGGTCGAACGGATTTGTCACTATGGTCTCGAATTTGGTAACCTCCGTATGAGCGCGCTCACAGTGAACCGAGGTAAGAAAACGCATGCATGCATGCATACACCCAAACGGGTTTGCATGCAGAATTGATGTACTGTCTTGTTTAAAACACACTGTCACTTCTCGTGCATATGCTATTTATTCACAATGAAATAATAATTAGATTAACTCCCAAATGCATGATGCGTCACTTTGAAGGGGGTGACATTAGAGGCATTTCATGTGAAATTTCTTAAAAGGTGATGTTGAGTGCTTGACTGGCTGGCTGACTTATTTTATCTAGAGCCTCTGTGTATGCACAGGGAAATGATTACAGTGAAGACCAGGCTGTAGTGGCGGTTAGAATGAATTGAAGAATTATAACTAGAATGCAGTGCCATACTATAAACCAAACTGTAAACATTTATTATTTGATTTTTAATTATATTGGTTTTGATGGACCATTTGTTGGTTCTATACCTTGAGTGTTGAATATTACGGAATTCATTGTAACGTATTATAATGTTGTGTGTTGTAGGGTCGTGTTTGCCTGCTCTTTATCTACAAATGTAAGGCTCTGTGAAACCTTGGCTCTGACAACACCATATGGAGACAACTGTTTGAATTAAAGCAGCGGGAACACGCGTGAACTGCTGTCATGGATTTAAGGGATTTTTTCTTGTTGGCAACATTAGTTGCTTGTTTCTGGTTAGATCCAACCATCGCCCAAGAGCTCATTTACCCTATTCGAGAAGAGCTACAGGAGAATGTTCTTATTGGAAACATACCAAAGGACTTGAACATCTCCCATATGTACTCTGCCTCCACGGCTAGCAGTAGTTTGGTTTACCGACTTGTTTCGAAAGCAGGTGACACCCCGCTACTTAGAGTGATGAGCAATACAGGAGAAATTTTTACCACCTCCAACCGTATAGACAGGGAGAAACTCTGTCCTGGCCCCTCTTTTGAAGACAGCGAGTGCTCCTTTGAAATTGAGGTGGTCATTTTACCCAATGACTATTTCAGATTAATCAAAATTAAGATAATTGTCAAAGACACCAATGACAACGCCCCCATGTTCCCCTCTCCTGTGATCAACATTTCAATTCCAGAAAACACACTCATCAACAGCCGCTTTGCTATTCCTTCTGCCACTGATCCAGATACCGGACCCAACAGTGTACACAAATACGAGCTGTTGAACGGGCAGAGTGCCTTCGGTCTGGATATTGTGGAGACACCAGAGGGAGAGAAATGGCCTCAGCTTATCGTTCAACAGAATTTAGACAGAGAGCAGAAAGATACTTATGTGATGAAAGTAAAAGTGGAGGATGGGGGGAACCCACAGAAATCCAGCACTGCCATTCTACAGGTGACTGTCACTGATGTTAACGATAACCGGCCAGTCTTCAAAGAAAGCCAAATTGAGGTTCACATCCCAGAAAACTCTCCCGTTGGTACATCTGTAGTTCAGCTGCAAGCCACCGATGCAGATGTGGGGGCCAATGCAGAAATAAAATACATGTTTGGTACCCAGGTGTCTCCAGCGACACGGAGACTTTTTGCTCTGAACTCCACCACTGGGCTCATAACAGTTCAAAGGCCGCTTGATAGAGAGGAGACTGCCATTCACAAACTCACAGTACTAGCCAGCGATGGAAGCTCAAGTCCAGCGAGAGCCACCATAACTATCAATGTGACCGATGTTAACGACAATGCTCCAAACATTGACCTGAGATATATCATCAGTCCAATTAATGGTACCGTAATGCTCTCTGAAAAAGATCCAATAAACACCAAGATTGCCCTCATTACTGTATCTGACAAAGACACAGATGTCAACGGCAAGGTGATTTGCTTCATTGAAAAAGATGTTCCCTTTCACCTCAAAGCAGTTTATGATAACCAGTATTTGTTAGAAACATCTGCACTGCTCGATTATGAAGGAACCAAGGAGTACATCTTCAAGATTGTGGCCTCTGACTCTGGAAAACCTAGTTTGAACCAGACTGCCCTGGTTAGAGTACGGCTGGAAGATGAGAATGACAATCCACCCATTTTTACCCAGCCTGTCATCGAGCTGGCAGTCATGGAGAACAACCAGCGTGACATGTTCCTGACAACCATCAGCGCCACTGATGAGGATAGCGGACGGAATGCGGAGATTGTCTACCAGCTTGGACCCAACGCATCATTCTTTGATCTTGATCGCAAAACAGGAGTGCTAACCGCATCCAGGGTGTTTGATAGGGAGGAACAAGAGCGGTTCCTCTTTACGGTCACCGCTAGAGACAATGGCACCAGGGCTCTGCAGAGTCAAGCTGCAGTCATTGTGACCATACTGGACGAGAATGACAATAGCCCTAAATTTACACACAACCACTTTCAGTTCTTTGTGTCAGAGAATCTGCCTAAATATAGTACAGTTGGAGTAATCACAGTCACAGATGCAGATGCAGGTGAGAATGCAGTGGTGAGACTCTCAATCCTCAACGATAATGAGAACTTCATCCTGGACCCAGATTCTGGGGTCATAAAGTCCAACGTTTCATTTGACCGAGAGCAGCAAAGTTCCTACACCTTTGACGTCAGAGCGGTGGACAATGGAAGCCCTCCGTGTTCATCAGCTGCCAAAGTGACCATCAATGTCATTGATGTCAATGATAACACCCCCATCGTCATCTACCCACCATCAAACACCTCTTTCAAACTAGTGCCACTCTCTGCGATTCCAGGATCGGTTGTGGCCGAGGTGTTTGCAGTAGATGGCGATACAGGTATGAATGCAGAACTCAAGTACACTATTGTTAGTTGCAACAAAGAAGGTCTTTTCAGAATCGACCCCGTAACGGGAAACATCACATTAGAGCAGAAACCCACGCCCGCAGACATCGGCCTCCACAGGCTAGTGGTCAACATCAGTGATCTCGGCTATCCAAAGTCCCTGCACACTCTTGTCCTTGTTTTCCTGTTTGTGAACGACACAGTTGGCAATTCCTCATACATACATGACCTCATCCGACGGAAAATGGAAACGCCGCTGGATAGAAACATTGGCGAGAGCAGTGAGACTTATCAGAATGTTGACAATCTGAAAACCATAATTGCCATTGTGACAGGCGCTATGGTTGTGATTGTGGTCATCTTCATAACAGTTCTCGTACGCTGCCGACACGCCTCGCAGTTCAAAGCTGCTCAGAGAAAGAAGCAGGGTGCCGAGTGGATGTCCCCAAACCAGGAGAACAAGCAAAACAAGAAGAAGAAGCGCAAAAAGAGGAAGTCGCCAAAGAGCTCCCTCTTGAACTTTGTCACCATCGAGGAGAACAAACCCGACGACCCTGCCCACGAACCCATAAATGGAACCATCAGTCTCCCGGCTGAGCTCGAGGAGCCCGGGATTGGACGCTTTGATTGGAATGCCACCCCTACCACCACTTTCAAACCCAGCAGCCCAGACTTGGCCCGGCACTACAAGTCCGCTTCACCCCAGTCGGCCTTCCACCTCAAAGCTGATACTCCGGTGTCTGTGAAAAAGCATCATGTCATACAGGAGCTGCCACTGGACAATACCTTTGTTGGGGGCTGTGACACGCTTTCCAAACGTTCCTCCACCAGCTCTGATCACTTCAGTGCCTCAGAATGCAGTTCACAAGGAGGCTTCAAGTCAAAGGGGGCACCTTTGCACACCAGACAGGTAAAAGAACACTTTTACTGGTCTATAAGTACTGCTTATAACTGCCCTGCTCAGTACTGAAGTGCCTGTGATAGCTAACTTGCTCTGAGTGATACATCTGTGATGCACTATGTAGAATGTAGATTTCAAAAAGCCCCCCGTAGATGTTCTCAAATGACCAAAAAAGACGTAAATATTGTATGTGTTTTATATGAAACTAGCTGATCCAGGCGAATACTATTGTCATCATCTTACAACATGCATTTCTGTGTTCTTTCTTTCTTTCTTTCTTTTTTAATTTATAAACCTCTACTTGAAACAAGTCCTGGATAAGCAATTGGTTTAATGGGTGAGATTTGAAAAGAATCAAACTTCTCATATGAATCTTAAAAGGCTAGATTCAGTTTAATTTCACTGCTTTGTCATGGTTCAAAGATGCAATGCTCTGAAAGTTTGTGAAAGAAACATTTTTTTCTCGCCTGTCTACTTCGATCACCATTTTCTCATTTCGACATCTAAACTCCTTTGTGGAAGAAATGGATTTGAGTCTAGGCATTATCAAAAAAATCATCACTTGTATGAATAACCACCAAAATTTTTCTGCATTTGTTAATTAGCATCCTCTATGATTCCGGTTTCTTAATTAATCTTGGACTCCAGTTAATCTGCTAATGTAAAAATGCGCACACACAACATTAAACATTATCTCCTGGTTCATTAAATCCAATGGTTTCAACATTCTACACCAATAAACTGTCACAGACCTTCAGTATAGAACAGTATTCTCTTTGGGTTGCTGTGCGTATTTCTCAAAGAAAGTTCTACTGTATAAAGCGCTAAAAATCGCAAAAGCGAGTTTCTAAGCTCAGCATCTCATAGTATGAAACC